>JAOEHY010026298.1:0-23251 GCA_025447955.1 Psilopsiagon aurifrons | reverse complement strand
CAGGAGCAGAGGGAAGAAAAAGGGGGAAGTGAGTGAACAAACTGCGTGGCTGATTTATGGCCTAAACCACGACAAAAATTTCTTGGCCAGACCAAACACCACTAAGCCTTAACTAAAACCATTTGTGTTATCAGTGCTGTTCCCAGACCGAAAGTCAAAACCACAGCACCACACCAGCCACCAAGAAGGAGAAAAATGACTGCTACTGCTGAACCCATGACAATTGGCTAAGGAATATACTGCAAGTTACTTCAAGTACCTATTCCAGATATGCTTAAACACAATGTCTTTTTTATATGCATAACTTTTTGTGCCACTTGCGCAGCAACACTTACCTGTTTGAAATGATGATATTTTCCTACACAGCTCTGCAAATAGTCAACATCTCACATTTGTCTATTTTTAGGCTTTAGTTGTACAATTAGATTAATTAGAAAACTCTATAGACTCCTAACTTAATAGAGGTTCCTAAGAAGTCTGCACTTGGCTTACAGTGTAAGACCATTCTTTAAAATATTAAAAGTTCTAGCAACAAGGATACCAGAATTTAAGCAAAGAAATTGATATTTGAATCCTTACAGAAATATTCTCCCACTAAGTACTGTGAAGAAATAAGCTGATTTAATGATGAATCCCATTTCTAATATTTTTTTATTCCTTCAATCCAATTTTACAACATGAATGGCTGAGTATCAGAAGGGGAAATCCAAGGAGTTATGAAGGAAATAAACTTTTTCCTCGGTCCAATAAAATCATAAGAAAACAAACTAACAGGTTAGCATGTAATTTCAACCTCTGTGTGTGGACAACGGGATTACATTTTTTATTCTCACTTTCCCACTCTAAAAAATGTCTCAATATAACAATCAGATGTGATGGTTTTATCCCATCTATCTGCAAAATAGAAAATCAGTCTTGTAGAAAGATATGACAGTATTTTATTTTCAAAATGCATTAATACGTTTCTTATAAGCTTGCAATTTTAGTACCTATTTGTGGAGACGCAAGGCACGGACCCCATTTCGGGTTACAAACGAAATCGTTTATCCCTTTTATAGTCTACTAAGTGCTAAGCAGTAACTTTCCACTCTTTTACTTCCTTATCACCATGATTCAGCAAAACTACTAAGGGTTACAAATATTTACATCGTTTGATCTGTCTTTTAGATGCACATCCTGCTTTATCTTGCAAACTGTCTGCTTTGTTTTGCTAACCGATATTTCCCCTTCATTGTGGCCTTTACAGCTCCCAAGGCTTTTGCCTGACCAGGGCAATAGCACCCTGTGTTTTCTTCACTGTTCCTAGGGCTTTAGCCAGACCAGGGCGATAATGCCTGAATCCATTTCGTTAACTATTTCTATCCCTTCACCCACACCTATTTTCTCCCCTTCCCCAGCCCCCTGCCACCCAGCCCCCTGCCAAGATGGGTAATTGTTAGCCCTTTTCTCCCCATTTTTGAGACTGTACAAAAGATGTTCACAAGTAATGCTTATAAGTTTCACCTTTAAGAACAAACAATAGCTGAAAATTCACTTTCAAAGTCCCTTTGAAAGAAATAGCAGCATTGTACCAATAGCCAATACCGGAAAAGAAATACAGATAAGAGTACCTTCACTTGCAAGCTATGTTTTAGCTAGTCCATCATTATAAGTATTTCTATGAATTTAATAATAGCACCCATATTCAATATTCTGAACCTAATGTAATAAATGAAGGGTGATCACATTACCCAGTTTAAAAATTGCTTTACATAATGTAATCACTTACTTGCTCTAATTTAATTTCACTTTACATAGTTTAATAAGTGAATGCTGATCATTTGACATAATTGAATAAGTAGTTCAAGCTTATTTTCTGTACCTAGATCACAAAATAGGCTGCTTTTTGTCTCATCTTCCAGGATGGCATTTTGAGATTTGAGAGTTGGGTGTCATTTCTTGCTATTGAGGAACCTAGCCCAGCCCTGCAAGCTGAATATTTCAAGAAAAAACACAGAGCATAGCAATGCAACCTCCTGCTTCATCTCTGTTGTGGTTTAAGTCCAGTCAGCCACGTAGTTCTCTTGCTCGCTCCTCCCCTTCCTTCCACTCACTCCCGGAGGGACAGGGGGAAGTGTCAAAAGAATGTAACTCCCACAGGTTGAGATAAGAACAGTCCAGTAACTGAGGTATAACACAAACCACTGCTGCAACCACCAAGAATAATAATGACAACGGAAACAAGGGAAGAGAATACAACCGCTCACCACCCGCCAGCCAATAAACAGCCCGACCCAGCAGTGATCACACCTTCCAGGTGACTGCCTCCAGTTTATATAGTGGGCATGATGTGCTGTGGTATAGAATGCCTCTTTGGCTAGTTTGGGTCAGACGTCCTGTCTCTGCTTCCTCCTGGCTTTCCCTCCTCCCTGTCAGAGCATGAGACTCAGAAAGTCCTTGGTCAGACTAAAAATTTCTGAGCAGTAGCTAAAAACATCAGTGCTATCAGTGCTGTTCCCAGGCCGAAAGTCAAAAACACAGCACCGCACTAGCTACTAAGATAGAGAAAAATGACTGCTACTGCTGAACTCAGGACAATTGAGCAGGCAGAAAACCTTCCTAGACTATAAAAGCTATAATTTCAACTGCGGAGTAGCTTTAATTGATCTAACAATAACTACAGGAAACAGGCAGGAACTGAGTCTTCAACCATGTTCTAGCAAAACCCAGGTCTTTCCACTTTGTATTTGTGATACAAAATTTAATTTCAAACTTAAAAGATAAAACAGATCTATGAAGGACAACTCATAACTCCAGAAGCTAGATTATGCTCTGTTCAGAGTTAAAACAAACCATAATTCACATGGTGGCACAGAGGGTATGCAGGGGAAAGAATCCCTTTAGGAAAAAAAGACAGGAAAACACAGGGAGGGCGACCAATGGACATACAGAAAGACAAATTAGAAACTGTATCATTTCAACATGCTCACCATCAGGGATGGCGAAGGAGTCAGAAAGTAGCAATCAATTTCAAAATGGCCAAGGCCTAAAGCTGCAGCCAGTGCTCTCTACCAAGTTCGGTGGTTCAGCCAAAGAGAGACATGATGGTAAGAAGTGGTTAAGGGGCTGCAGTGATGACTTTTACCTTTCAATTTGAATTTTTCCTTCTCAATACTGTTTTCTGAGAAGACATCATAGTGAAATCACCAATTCACACATGGACTATATGGGTTTCAGTGTAGTCTGCAAAAGAATGATCATAGAATCTTTTCCCACATTTGTACTAAAGATCAGTTTCTCCTCTCAAACCCAAAGGAACACAACTTTCAGAAAGATTTGCTGTTAGTTATTTGCTGCCTGCCTACACAGCTGCTGCAAAGCATAGAATCATAGAATCATCATAGAATAGTTAGGGTTGGAAAGGACTTTAAGATCATCTAGTTCCAATCCCCCTGCCATGGGCAGGAACACCTCCCACTAAACCATATCACCCAAGGTTCTGTCCAACCTGGCCTTGAACACCGCCAGGGATGGAGCATTCACAACTTCCCTGGGCAACCCGTTCCACTGCCTCACCACCTTTACAGTAAAGAATTTCTTCCTCATATCCAATCTAAACTTCCCCTGTTTTAATTTGGACCCTGGAGTTCTTTCCAGAATAAAGCATACAATGTATATATTGCAACAGTAACCAAGATCTTACATATCTTATAAAAGAAATACACTAGAGTTCTTAAAAATAACACCATTTTTATTTCAAAAAGAAATTACTTCTATCCAGAAGTAACTATTTAGAATCAAACTGTCCAAGACAACAAAACAAGAAGGTGTAACAAACCTACTGTTTTGACTAGCAACATTCTTTAACAACAATTTCTAACTCTAAGTCTGTCCCAAATATCCTCATACTCTCTACTTTGTTTTTACCAAGTTTAAGATCCAATCTTTCAGAGGTACATCTAGTATGCAGGGGAAATTACATCATTCTTGGAAGTAATTTCTTGTAGTTAACTCCCAGAGATATTTCATATATACATATATATTTCATATTTATCTTATAATTTCATTAGTATAAAGTAGTAGAAGGAACCATGAGTGCTCTGGACTTTTAGCCAATTGAAGAGGAGATGAAGACATCCACATTAGAAAGTCTACTCTTTAATCACCTCAGAATTGTTTCTTTCTCCTTAGTGATGAAAAATAGGGGCATTTCTCTTTTTTAAGAGATTCAGGCTCAGAATATGTGAAGAAAATTGTAAGGATTAAGAATTAATCTGAGAGGAAAGATGCCACCCTTCAGAAAGACAGGTGGTAAAAAGGCACCAATCTTCTCCACTCTTCCACCTCCCTTTTTTCAACAAACTCAATTTCTTCCTGGGTCAGTTGCTGTCACTTCAGTTTCATTGCGTCTTTGTAACACAGCTGTAACTTTGCATCACAAAACATTTTTGTGCAAGGGTACCACAAAATCATAAAGACCTAATTGCAGTGCTTAAGTACACATATTTTACTCCCACATGCAAACTGGAAGAAATCTTTTCTTCTGTCATGTTACTCAAGACATAGCTTTTTTGTTCTGATTTTTTCTTTTTTTTCAATAATTAGTCATGCTTAATGAGTTGTTTCCCTTCATCTAAATCAAGGTGTTGGGGTTTTAGAGAGTTTTAGGAGTTTGTTTGTTAGGTTCTTTTTAAAGAGCAACCCTGCAGCATATTTTGTTTGGTTTCCACACAGTTGATAAACAAGATAGGTGTGCTCTTGCTGACCTATGTTTTGTCCTCCAAACAGTCTTTGTTTTTTTTTTCCATGGAAGCAACTACCTGGTGATTTGAGGTCTGAGACTTGTCGTGAAGTACCTGACACTTGGTAGAAAATTTAAAAAATAAATAATAATGATTTATCTAACTATTACTTTAATTGCTAAAGATGTTCCCCAGTCCAGTGTTTTTTGTGACCCAGGCAGTTTCCTTGTTCCCAGACTGGTAAAGCCTGATGTAGCTGTAGAAAACAGAGATCCCCTACCTATGCTTACCAAAGGATGAAGCCACTGCAGCTCCCATTCCCAGGTCAGCAGTGGGGCTTGGAACATTTTCCAAATAGACACCTACTTACCAGCACACACAGCCATGCTCTGTATCGATAGAACAGAGCCTTTACCAGCACCTCTTTAAACACCAACAGCACTGACATAAAGAAGAATATGGATAGCCTATAAGCTGACTCGGTCCCTCTCACCATGTGCAGACTAGAGCAAGCCCCACAGAAAACAGATAAAAGGATTTACTGAGAGTAGGACAGACAAGCCTTAAGAAAAAGGAGCATATTGTTGTCATCAAGCATGCATAAGACCCCACAACATTTTTCAGGAAAGAATTAAGTTATTCCTTGTTTTAACATGAAATAAATGAATAAATACAGACTTTCTTCTTCCTCTTTAAATGCAAGATTGCTCCTGTACAGCTCCTGAGAAAACTGTACCTTCTGCTGTATGTCACCTTATTAGTTACTCTGCTGCTGTTAAACCTATCTTCTCCATTCAGAATGCACACTCACACCACTTCAAAAGCTGACATTTATTTTTACTGAACAGCAAGTTAGTTTTTAAAATGCTGTTTGAAGGAGGAAAAACAAAAAAGAAAAAAAAAAGTTTTAAACTTTATCCAAAGGGCTTCTTTTAGAAATAGCAATACGTCAAATACAAGTTGGAAGGTGAAGGCATCTGCTCTTTAATTAGTCTACAAGATTCTAGTACAGTTAAGACTTATTCCAAAAGTTCAGGTCATGACCTCACAACATGTTCCCCTGAGCAAGACATATGTCTACCTACTGCTTCTCCCCCTCTTATATACAGTAGTTTCATTTTTGCACATGCTGAAGACCCTCCCACCCCTACTATGTCTTCCAGCAATGACTGTTTTCAGGTACAGGATGCTTATCAAACAAAAGCTGTGGGAAAACTGACTTAATATTGTAATATTAAAGGGAAAAACAAAATAAAATTGATTGATCAGTTTGATTTACACACAAATACACTTCACATGAGAAAAAAAGTGTTTTTCTTCCAGGGCAACTGCAAAGTTCAAGGAAACATGCAGCAGGTTCAGCGGTGCTGCCAGTGCATATAGGCCTATGAGAAGTTAAATGATTACAGAATTTGGAGGTCATAGAAAAGCTCTTGCCTCATTAGGATTCCATTACTGACAGCAGCCAACAGCTCTAAGACAATTAGCACAGTACAGCACCAAAAAATGTACAGCATAACAAAATGCAACTGATCTTCCAAGTTCTTTAGACAGCCTTTCTGAAAAAGCTGCTCCAGATGGCCTAAGTCACTTCCACAGTTAGAATATTTCTTACAGCAGCTTTCAGAGACACAGGCTGTTCTGCCCAGAAGATGCCAAGAGGCAGATGTTGCCTGCAGCCAGTCTGTGCAATTTTGGACTCCACAACACTGCACCTTCCTCTGTTCAATATCCATAACCCTACTGACAGGACTCTGAGGGTATGTTCCATTGTACTGATAGAATAGGTGACCAGCAGTGCTCTTCAGCTCAGAAGCCATCCGAATAGAGTAGAACTTCGACAGAACTGCTGAAGAAATTCCCAGGCAAAAAAGGACCATCAGCAAGTACATGAGAGCCCCTTGCTGATAGCGGGAGCTCCTAGTAGAAGTAGAGACAGACAAAACTCCAGTAGGTACCAAGATGAGTGCCATTGCAACAGCCAGCCAGCCAAGGAGAGACAAGAAAGACTCCTCAAATAAGTATCCATAGTTCTTGTGCATCTGTATCTCATAAACTCCACCAAACACCAGAGCTGCAGCAATGCCCCAGAAGATGAAGGCTAAGAAATTGAGTACCAGTTCAGCAAAGGATCTGACCGAGGATTCCTCATGGCACCAAAAATAGGAAGGCTGCAAAAATGGCACTACCACAGCTATAACTTTCTGCATTCTCCTCACTCTTTACAGCACAAATGCTCGCCACCACTATTTAAGAGGCCTCCACCACACTTACCCAGGTGCAGAAGATGAGATCTCCACCCAAAAAGAGCTTGCAAAGAAACAAGGCTGGTGAGACTCACTCAGCACAAAGAATAGTAATGCTTCAGCTAACTACATGCTGATGCTTGTTCACTGTAACCTGCAGAAGACAGGAAGATGTGTGCTAAGCTTGCTGTGGAGAGATCATCTGCTCTGCTGTCTGGAGACTTTTGCAGTTGGAAGAGGAAGGCAGCTGAGAAAAGGCTGAACCCCTTGTTTTGCTACATTCATGTGCTGAAGAGCTGGGTGTAAATAAATAGTCAAGCTGGTAGCCAGCTGTGTTAGTCCAGATCAGACTGCCCAAGTGAAAGGGGCAATCCAGCTATCATACTACTGTAGTAGCCAAGATGGTAACAACATTAATGGAGGAATAGTTTAAGCACAGATATTCAATCAGGGATCTCCATGGGTAATACTCACCTAGACGCATTATCATTCCCAGTATGCTTACTGCTCATTAGATTTTATGAGGGCCATAATGATGTTAATAATATTTTGCCCTTTTTTACTCAGCAAGATTTCTGCAGAGATAGTTTCAATTACTCAAAATGCCAAGATTACATACTAGTACCCCTCAGTTTGCATCACCATTGATTTGACTGAGTGCTGTAATGACTGAATACAAACAGGAAAAACTGTAGTAACTTTTCCTTGTGTTTAAAGGAACTGAATTACGCATCCACAAAATGTCTTCACAACAATCTCAAAGGGAATTAACATCACTTATCAGCCAGCAGAAGAGTATTATTACTCATAATGTTAATCAAACGTGATACAGAGATGCTGAGCAGGATGGGAGACCAGCATAAAAATTGCCAAAGACACCAAGAAGTCAGATTCCAAAGGCCAACAGTGATTGCCTAATCATCCTGATGAAGCCCTGTTACACCTCTTGTTTCTCAAGATGCAGAGCAGGGCTAATACAACAGGCATACATAAGGGAGAATACAGATACATGATCCTCTTTTTCAGAAACATTAACACCTGCAGACCCTGCAGAAAATCAAAGCTGATGCTCAGATAGCTGGAAACATCTCAGCAAAGCCAATGATCCCACATCTGTCAGACATTTTACAAGGACTTATTGCTGTTATATACACTATGCACACACAGATGTTGGGCTGATTCCCATCAAAATGTCTTTCTGTGTGCTGTACAAACATGTCATTAAGGCTAATTATTTTGGAATGAGGTAAACTGCTTTATTATTTTTAATTTTGCCATTAACAGTAATTAACATGCAGTGATTAACTTGTTAAATCTTAACCAAATGGTTCTTTCAAAGCTGTTCTAGGATGTGTGTTTTTCTGCAACTGTTCTCTGAAGTCTGTGTCCTCCCTCTCTCCTGTTCGGCTTGCTGCTACCCCCAGCCCTCCAGCTGTGTTGGTTTTGCTGCCATTCACTTATTTTCTTGAATTCCTTTTCCTCTCATTTCTATGTTCTGCATCAGGGAGAGGGACAGGGGGAGCAGAAAGGTTTTCCCTTCACATCTGTGGATGCAGGCAAACTACATTGATTTAACATTTCCATGATACAGAAGAAACATACCAGAAAAGCGCCAGGAAACATATCATAGATATATCTGAAAAATCTGTGAATAGTAAAACTGGTTGTAGCTAGTTTGCAAACTTTGTGGGAAAAAAAAAAACCCACAACCAAACCAAACCCAAATGCATAAACCTGCTTCTATTCCTTTCTCCCTCCCTCCACACATATAAAGCTTAATGCGAAATTAAGAAATTAGTTACAAAACTGTTTACTTTTACTGCAGTCTCTAAAATACACTAGAAAGGCTCAACATTCTTACAGGACAATTTTACTGCATTTCTTGCTTGTTCCAGTCAGGGTAACTCCCATCCCTTCCCTGAATACAGAGGAGAAAATTTCAATGGTTATCAAAGCCTAAAAGTTCTTATCTTTCTAAAGATCCCTCAAATATAATAACTTCCCATTTACTTAAACCTGGTGCTTTGGACCACTGTGAGGTCTTTCCATTTCTTTCACATGGCTGTGGAACACAGAGTACGTGAGAGAGAGAGGGGGGAAGTAGCTGCTACAAATGGAGGGGTATATGCTGCCACAGGCTCTCACCCTTCCACTGGCGTCTTTGTGCCTGCTTAGCCCCATACAGGCTGCTCTGAGCCAGTCCACAGGAGCAGGGAGCCATCTGCACACAGCCTCCTCCTGAAGTCAGGACTCCTGTAGCAGTACAGCAGACAGGAGAACATGCATGCCTGCCTATCCACCACAGGAATCAGAAGTATCATTGACTCTACCCAGCTCCCAGGTAAATGCTCTCAGTGCCCAGTGCCACCTGGAGGGATGGAGCACACTCAGCACATGCAAGAGGAAATTGCTGCAGTGGGGATTAATATTTACAGGGCTGTTTAAAACCCCTCGCCTACTTTGCACAAGTCAATGCACATTCAGAAGAGAGTTTCTCCTCAAAATGTCTGCTCTCTGGTAAAACAGACAAGACAAAGAAGGACAAGAAAGATGTAGAACTTGCCCCTGAAGTACCAAAATAACCTAACTACCAACCTTAGCAGCACTATGCTAAGTAATTTTGCCTGCACATGTAGCCAAAACCTTAAAGAAAGCCATGAGCAGAGGCTGTAGTGTGACAAGGAGCCTATAGGTAAGGCAGAATAGGAAAGCTCCTCTGTTTTCTTTCTAGTAGTAAACAGCATAACATGATAAACGTTGTCCCTGCCTTCTCTGGTGTTGTTTCTGCTTATGAACTGATGAGTATTGAAATTCAAATGTGGGTGTAACAGGTAATACATCTTAGATAAACTGCTTTCTGGAATGCTGCTGAAAGTATAATCTTTCAAGTTAATAAAATGTCTGCTGTGTATTCTTTGCATTCATTGTTCTAACAAACCATGACTGACGTTGAATGGCTGTGATATGCCAGGAAGGTCAAAGAGCTTTGTTCCGCATGAGTCCTGGAGTGAGACTTGAGAGCCATCAAGTCAATGTTGTGGTTGTATAAATGCAACATAGGCTGATCACTAGACTTATTTTAATGATGTAGGCTGTCATACAGATTGATCAGAGAGAACATCTGAACTCCTGCTATAATGGGCAACAATTCAAATCAAAGAGGACAGCTAGTATATTCAGACTTGTGTGAACAAGAAGAAACCAAGAAGTGAATTTTGTAGGTGAAACTAAAGAACTCTGAAGAGGTTTGAAAATTTAGAACATTTTTTTAAGGTTTTATTAGATTGAAGCACACCATAGCACAGGTGTGGTTAAGCATAGGTTAAAACCTTTACTGGAACACAGAGGTTTTTATCAACTTCATCTACCCCAGCTTTGACTTTAAGCTTCCCTCCACCCCAAACACCTTCTTGACCCCTTCAGTGTGTAGGAGTTGGCATGTGACCCAGCAGGGCTGCCAGATCCAGAAAAAGTGATAAATGGGTGTCATTGGTATCACTCTTTCTTTCACTGCTTCTGACCTTGTCTGCTGGCCTTGGCACTGTGTTTTTCCTGAGCTGAAGGGACTTCCCATGCAATTTTTCCAGTTCCCAAGAAAAGCCCTGGTTGCGTGTAAAGTGATAGTAAAAAAATGGTAATATTTGGTGGCAGGAATGGTTTTCTCAATCAGATCATTCAAATGATGATGGGTAGTCAAAATACCACAAAGGAGAAGGACTGGGTACCAAGTGGAAAGCTGTTTCTAGGAAACCTGAAAGCTGCTAGGTCTATTGATTTCTCAGGAATAAAAAGTGTTACCTTATGAGACATGTCATATTATAAGATCATTCTGACAGCCCAAATGCAAAAAGGATGAGCAATCCTGGTAAGACCCAGATCCTACAGTCACTGCCATGCACAACCAGTTGCCATAGTAACCAAGGTCAGAGGCTGTTGCCTTGCATGAGACTAATAACTATCATGGAAAGCTTGAAGCAAGCAGAGGAGATAGATTGCCATCTCCTATTCATGAGAAAATGTACTCCCCACAAGAAATGATTTACCGTTGTGCAGACATTTCAACTAGAGCCAGTCAGATGTTTACCCTTGGTTCTCTTTGCCTGACCAAAAGCAGCCTTTTTTGTAATAGAAGAACTACATCAACTAATTTCAGGGCTGCTATTTAGTTGTGCTTTTAATGTTCCAGGCTTTTATTGGTACTGAAAATAATAAAAAACAAATGTTAAAAATTTGGTGTTTTCATATTATTTCCCTCTTTCTTTCTTTCCATGACTTGAACACAAGAAAAAGACTAAAACTTCTTTTATAATAATTTTTTTATTTTTCTCCTCCTTCAGTCTTGAATTGTTACAAAATGTCTTGAGACTGGGATGAATACAGACTACCAAGGAAAGAGGAAAGAAAAAAAAAGCACTTTCTGTATTTACATCACTTCAGAAGTTGGAGAAGAATTTAAAAGACACAGAATGGCAAAATGAAAAGGAAATAAAAATTAATTTTTTTCACACTTTTCATTTTATTGCAGTTGGTAATAAAAACAGACTGGAGGAAAAGGCACTTCGTAAAAATTTTCAAAACTTGCACCCCATGAGATTCAAGTCACCTTGACATTTAAAGTATTTTGTGACATTTTTTTTCCTTTCTTTCAGCCATCACTAGCTACAACATTTTTCATGCGAATGCAGTGTTCTTACTTGTTCTCTCAAACCATATTGCAAGATTTCTGGGTACTTTCTGAAGTTATAAAAATACTTTTACTATGAAATAAAAGGCCTTTAATTATTGGCTCATTAATACAACTAGCAGATTTCTCTTTAAGGAAGAAGCTCAAAGTGTCTGAATCTATTATCTGGATGAATATGAATACATTATCTGGATATCAGTACTCTGTATAAAGACCTGACAAGAAGCTTACACTTCTGAGTTTCCTATGAATCAAGCTTCTTCTTTGCTGGATCTCCTCAGAAAAAGAAATCTTTGTGGAATGCTTTTTCCTCAGAAGGTTTTCATGCAAAACTGGGCTGGACCCCCACTGAGCCAACATTCTCCCGTAAAGCCTCAGGCAGGCTCTGGCAATGCTGTAAACAACACGCATGAGCTTTCTGCTTGTGACCCTTTTGCCCAGCAATGTGAGTGAATCTATCTGAACAGCCATTCACAAACAGTTTGTGAATGAAAATTTGGAAATCTTTGCTTTATATTGATACTATAAAATATAAATACAGCATCTGGGACAAATCTTTCAAATTAATTCCGTGATAAATCTTAAAATCTGTCAGTCTCAGGGTCCTAAATTACTAAGGTACTTTTGCAAATGTTGCCTTTGGCTACTCTGTTTCTTAGAGGGCATAGGCCTTTTAATGCTTTTCGAGATAAAGAAACTTCAGCCTTAATTCATCAGGATTTATTACAGTACGGAAACTTGGATGCCGTTGCTGATCTTACTATATAAATCAAGGCTCAATGTCAGTTTGCTCTTGAGGCCAGTTCAGGTGAGAAATATTTGCTCTGAGTGTTACGGTTTCCTGTAGCTAGATGCTCAAAACTAAGCTGAAGGGGAGACATCCAGCGTGACCACATGCAAAAAAATCCTGATTAAAGGCTCACTTCATCTGTGATTTAGTATAAATTACTGCATTGTAGTAGTAATGATGTGGGATTGCTTCTGAAATATTTGGTCTGACCAGAGACAGATTCTGCAATTTGCTTTAAGATGGGAGCATTGAATTACGCTGGTGATAGCAGTGTGTCAGAACTCTTCAGACTTGTAACAGGAGCTCATGCTAAAGAATGGGATTCGTACAGCTCATGCTTCATGAATTCATCTGCAAAGATGAAGGCTGGCAGGGTGTAGATTCTTCTGGTGAACAACTGATTCCTTTTTTCACTCATTGACTGGGGAAAAAAAATTTGACAAAAACATTTATTTGGAGTTAATCTGACAAATGATCCAAAGTTCAGCTTTTCCACCAAGAAAGATATTAGCAAAGAATGTTGTCAGCCTACAAGTCAGTTCAAAATTTATCCAAGCAGAAGTAAAAGTGTTTGATAAAGTCCTTTTCTCTTTTTTACTGACATAGTACTATATTAAACGTAATGTTCATCTCATACCAGGTTTTATACTGACTATAGCACAAAATTTATTTTTATCACATTTCCCAACTCATGATATGAGCATTTAAAATGTCAACTTTGTCAGAATTTTTCTTACAGAGCATTTCAAAGAAGTGGAACCAATTTTAATAGGATTTTTATGCGTTTTCACTCAGATGAAATGTAATTTCTTAGAAGGAAAAAAAAATCAAAACCAAAGATATCTGCAATTTATTTCTGTGCTGTGTTTCTATCTACAATATATCCACCAAACAATTGCCTTCAAGAGTTATTATTTTGCTTTTAAATATAGGTACTGTCACTAACATGGAAAGGGTCTATTAGGTTTAAACGCTTAGAAGCATCTACATGTAAAACAAAAGAAAACAAATGAAAATGCATTTGAACATGGAACATAACAACACATTTAAGGGAGAAAATGTGAATGTGGTGCAAGAAAGGGTGTCTCTGCTGACTTCCACACCCAAAACCAAACAGTACTACTTGGCCTTGCCTTGGCAGGAGTCACTTTCTTGTATTTCGAGGCTTACTGTATTTATAAAAACTCAATTTTCAAGCCAAACTGCTGGACATCAGAAGTCTTTTCAGAAACCTCGGTGAGTTGCTCATACTACTGAAATACAGCTAGGTCTGCCAAAGCCTTTTACTTTCTCCCACAGCACCTTGCAAGGTGTGGTTACTATAACCAAGGTGTCTTCTTCAGCACCTTCCAGCAGAACTGGGCTCTAGGACAGGCATGGCATGAGAAAGCCCAGGAAAGACTGTGAGAAGCAGATGACCTGGGAGATCTGCTTTCTTGCCTACAGCACAGTTTGGAGCAGATTTCCTCAGCAGAGGTTATGATCCTGACTGAGTGCTGGCTCCAGCATGAGGATACATACACTGAGGCACATGAGTATTCCCATTTTCAGCAGATAAAAATCAAAGACTTAACGTGGAGCTGAGGGATTAGTAGAGAGAAAAGGATCTGGTGAACAAACAAAGTGAGCAGGTTTATACAAATGCCATTTGATGTTGTTGCCAGTGAAACAGATTTTGATAAAGAGCATAGTTGCTGAATCAGAATAAATCCTACCAAAAATACTCAAAAGAGTAAAAGCATTAACTGATATTTTTCTTCTTTAATTTACTTCCAGAATTTGTTTGGGAGCTCTCTGTAACAAAAAATTAAAGATAATACCTGTTTTCCTAATTGGCACTGTGAGAACAGCCACTGAGGGCCGACAGAAAATAGCTCCATAATCCGAGAGGTAATTGCAGTCTTGCTTTTGCAGAGGACAAAATTACAGATTATTCAGGGCTATCATGAGATTTCTTCTAAAATAAAAAAATTAAGTTTTACATAAGCTCTCATCACACCTACTCACTGAATTCAGTGTGATGCAGTACCCATGTGAATCAGGCAAGAAGGGGGACCCGTATTTCCTGCTAATACAAGTTCAAACTTTCATGCTGATACAAGAGAAACTGCTTGCAACTGCTTGTATATGTTTCTGCTCCCCCAGTGTCTGTTCATGGGTGGGGCATTGGAGAAATCTTGGAATTGCACAGAAGTAAGAAGCAATAGAAGTAGAAATCCATTACTACTTGATGAACTGAACTGCCATTTTGAATAGCTGATCAGGCAAAATAGTTAAGCAAAACTGTTGAGATAGGCAAAGATAATCTAGTTAAGATAGGCAAAATAATCCTTCTCATTCCTACTGTGCAAATTTCAACATTAATATGAAATTTGAGGCACAGAACCTTTCACATGTGTCTGCTCTGGTCTGAAATCCCAAGTGCGTGGGCCAAGGTGTTCAAAATGAAGTGGCAACTAAAATTTTATGTCACTGGAAGCAAGGTAGACCTACACACACACAAATACAAACAGCTGGGAAGTTGCTCCACATTTTTCAGGAGACTTCAGAGGTGTGGAGGGTGGGAGGACCTTGAGAGCAAGACAAAAACCCTACACCTGAAGTCCAGCCTACACCAACAGTGGAGATGACCAGAGCAGCTTCAGTTTCTCCACGTGGTGCACTGACTTGTTTCTCCAGCACTACCTTCACTTTAGAAACAAATTTGTATTTACAGGCCTGTCATTGAAACGAATGCGTAGGAAAGTTATTGTCAATACCTAATAAGAGCTCCAGTTTCTGGAAAACATGGGATTCAAAGGGAGTGGAGCTGACAGCTTCTGCAGCCAAAGAATTTCTGCAACACAGAGGAGAGAAGGGACAACAGCTCAGACCATGGACATTCTTAGATTTGCTTTGGCATAGGTTGCCCTTTCAGCACACTTACTTTTCCTGGACTGTACAAAATACCAGGAGGTAGATAGGATGTATGGCAAGGGAAATGGGAACCGAAGTCTTTCACAGCCATTGCATCCCTAAGATGAGCAAACATCCTCCCATTCAAATATTCAAGGCTTTCTCTGTTCTGGCTGTTAGCAGGGGTTTTGCCAGGTGGTAGCCCCATTCATTTTAACACAAAATGTAGCATCACTCAACTTGTTTTTATCTCTCAGCTTGTTTTAATGTCATTTTGACTAATACTTTTGATAAGCCTTAAAAATACTGAAAATCACACTAGAATGATGACAGAGCCCATTGCCCCGACTAGCGTGGTATCAGGCACTGCTGAAAGCCACAGTGCTTCCTTACATTTATAAACCTTGGAATAAATGTAAGTCCTAATAAACATGCACAATTTCTATGGTTGTGTTGGTTTCCTTCAGCTAATTAATCTGCTTTATCAGTAATAAATACTTACACAAGATCCCAGGCACAAATGTATTCTGTTTAATTAAAAATATTCTCAATATTGTACAAGTCAGCTTCCACAACAGTAGCAATTTTGAGCTTAGAGTCGCATTTCAATATTCTTCAATGAAGTAATGCCGAAATTTTTGATGGTGGTGAGTATTTAAACTGTTTATTACAATATACTGTTCTTTCAAACAAGCAGATCTCAGATATTGTGATCCATGCCTTTGTTTCACAGTGCTCCTCCAGATAAATTTTCAGGTAGAAGTAAAGAATAGAATTCAACTGAACAAAACATTCAGATGCCATAGTGATGAAAGCAGCAGGAACAGAAGGCAATAAAATGAGTTTTGGTAAATGAAAAAGCTTGCACGCAGAGAGAAACACGAACAAGCACCTGACGACATGGAGATAACCAAGCAGCTTAACTCGGCACATTAAAACAGACTTACTCTTTTTTCAGTCATGTCATCATACTGACAAGTGCTTCTGGTAAGAAAGACTGTAGAAAAAGATGGTAGTGAAAAGCCAAACTAAACTCAAATCCTACCAGAGATTTCAGAGTTGGTAGTGAAGAGCCCATGCCCTAAAGAAGAACTTCTGTATGAAAAAACAAAATTTGAAAGCCAACAGTTAATAATCATAATTACTATAAAGATTTTTTTCCAGTTTAAACTAAGACTAGAAACAAAAAATCTGTCAGATTTCAGAAAAAAGAGTCCAAAAATCCCCACTCCTAAGCCAAAAAAAACCCCAAAACTCAAAATGTTTTATCCTATCTCTTTTTTAATGTAAATTTCTAAACATTTTAAAGAATCCTCAGAAATATCTAAAATGTTTATTATGAAAATCCTTTACTTTCATTTAGGAATGGCCCTTGATTTCAAGGGTATTTTTTTGAAGTGGTTTGTGTATCATGATGTAACTCAGAACAACATGCTTAAAGGATCTGAACAATTTTCTGCAACAGTGCATCTCTAGGTAATTTCAAGACAACTTGATTAATTTTTTCCTGAACCAAATGGAATCAGATTTACCAAAAATCAGAACTGAGTGTACATTTTTACTGAGGGGGAAAAAAAAGAAAAAAGACAATAAAATTTCCATGATTTTAAGGGGCAAAAGGTGATCTCCATTCATCTTTCTTGCCTCTGACACAGCTCTCACTCTGCCTCAACTTCTGCAAAACCTCCAACACTCTAATGTCTTCAAGAGGATGGTTCCAGCTCTTGGATGAATTGCCCTTATTTTCTAGGGAAATGCACATGAAAACTTTGAGTGCTCTTTGATATTTCTGTAGACAGAAATATGTACCTTAAACAGAGGTGTACAAATTCATGAAACTTCCCTTCAGATTACGCGTTTGAAAAACAAGTTGGTAACCACGCTATTGAGTTGGAATTTAATTTTCATGTCCTCTAATCCTGCCATGCAAACCAGTATAAAAGGTGGTCTCCTCCCAGCGGTCTTCTATGTAAGAAACAGAAAACCATGAAATCCACTTGTTTATCAATGCAGTTGACTACATAACTGCACCATAAAGACTGAAAGAAAGAGGAAAGACAGCTTTCCAGAACCATGTTATATAAGACAAAAGAGTTGGTTCTAAGCTTAGTTATGTAGAAAGTCAAGTACAAGAAAAACAGCAATTTCTGCCGTAGGAATGCTATAAAATCCTGTGTGATAAAAAAAAAAAAAAAAAAAATGCAGTCAGCATATGTTTACTTAAATCATCTCACTCCTGGTAAATTTAAACTCTCTAGTCTTAATATATATATTGCCATTTTAGATACTAAACTACTAAATGACCCAAACTGACAGATCAGGAAGAAAACATGAAAAAGACTGAATCCTGAAGAATATTAAACCAATAAGTTATCAGCAGTGATGTAAGAAATGAATATACATGTAGTAGAAAATATTTTTGTGAATAGATCAATGGGTGGAGATAAGTGCTGGCTTTTGCACTTAATTTTCACTCTTCTCAAATGAAAGAATAATCTCATATCTATCCACACTGCTTAGACTGGAATTTGCTTGAATTTGAATAGCTGCAAATATCGATATCTTCAGTCAGGTTTGTTTTGTGAAATGTGTGGTTGAAAGTTATAGGGACCATTAATTTAGAATTTAGCCATTTAGAAAACATATAAAATAAAAGTCATTCTGGCCAGTTTGGCAAAGAATCATTCTGGAAGGTTTTTTTTTTTTACTTTCATTTCTGCTATTAATAGACCACCAGGTACACACTAAGTACAGTATAATGTCAATAATACCAATAAAAATAACAATATGTATTCAAGTAATAATGGATCATCCAGAGTATCTGGCCTTAGAGTATTCCTAAATTTGCAGTCCCCTTTTCTAGAATTTTTTGAAATTATATCTGGATGTCTGAAAAAGGAAAAGCTGTGTATACAGAGAATAATAAACACCACAATTCTACTACACACAGTATTGTGCAGTCTACTGCAAGCACATTGTTGTCGAAGCAAGAGAAAGATAACAAGAAAGGAAGTTTTGTTCTTCTGAACACTTAAATATGTAGTAAATGCATGAGGACATGCCACATAACAAGCTAAATACTTTTAAACAGAGAGTGGCTGGGTTAAGTGTATATTTTTTAAACATGCACCTAACTCTTTAGAAAACTAATTCCAGGGAGGTACTGATACAAGAAGTTGTAAATAAAAGTATCTCACTCCTCGTAATGACTTGCTGGGTAACATGAAACAGGAAGGTGGGATGGAGCTCAGTAGTCCACAGAAGAGAATAGATTTGGAAGATATGGAAGCACCTATTAAGGTAAGATTATGTACAAAACTTGAGTGCAAGCACAAAATTTTAGGAATGACAAACTATAAGCAAGAGCCCTTGTTGCCATTGAGCTGCACTGAGATTTTCCTAAGTAATAATGGTAAGAACTCCAGCACTGTTGATGATGCTGTGTAGATTAAGGCAGGCAATCAAAACAAAGCTGATTTCTTATCTTCTTTGACATTACTACCATTCTGAACTTTATTTTTATGCCCTTTAGAATGTGTATTTTCATGTCTCATGTTTCTGCTCGAATTGCCTGGCACTGTGCTCAGTGGGGTTTTAGCTCAGGTGAACACAACAGTCCTGGTCATCTGGTATGTGTCTGCACCAATGCCCTGATTGCCATTCAAAAAAACCTAAATATGAGAATAGCAATGGCTCTGCTGTCCTGACCAGTAAGTTGTTTGGTTTGGTTAACAAAGGTAGTGCCTGCAGAGAGCATCAGCAAAGGCACGCTCACTTAGGATTTTGGTTCAGCTGTGACACAAGTGAATAGATATTGTTGTGTAACTAAATATAGATAACCAGAGTTCTTTCCAGAGGTTAATTCCATTGTATGCCAGGCCTCACACCAGGATGCTTGTCATTGTGTGCAGGATTTAGGCTAAGTTGTGCCCTCTTCATCCATAGGTAAGTTTTGTAAACCCATTGACATTTGTTTGGGAAATTGCTTTATTAGTAACAAAAGAAACATGTAGTTGTTAAAGATTTGTGGTTAAGTACTGTCATAAGAAGAGGACACTTTCAGAAGAAATCCTATCTCAAACTACACTTGCAGGAGTATGTGGTAGTTTCATATTTTATGAACTAGAATTTCTTTAAAACCTGCTACGGTGTTTTTTCCTGATTTGTTTCTTTCTAGGCATTACAACCTCTAACGGCCTTTTGTAAAACAGTCAGACATATGCACAAGATGAAGGACAGATACCTACACCTTTGTATCTTCTGTTAGTTTCATGCCCTGCACCAATTCAGAGCCAGAGTTCCTGGTTCTCACACTCTTCTGTGTGTTTCTTGTATATTTCTTTAGCAGCCTCAATTCATTCTTGCTGCATTGCCTTCACCACTAACTTCCCCCTGGCTTTTGAAGGCAGATGGAAGAAATTTTATTTTCTCTAGAGTTTGTACTTTGCTGTTTTAATTGCATCATGAGAAGGAGCTTTGCAAATATTATCGTTAGCCAAAACTGCTGTAGGAAAGCACTGGTATGGTGCCAGCAAGAGGCAAGTTTTACTTCAAGTGTCTGCCACTAAATCTATCTGAATTACCACCACCTCATTTATCCTGTCCACAGATCCAGCAGACCCCTACAGTTTTTTTCTGGGAGAACTGGGCCAGCCACATGCTTCACACTATGCTTCTCTACTAACCTATATTCTTCTTTCTAAATTAAATACAAGATGAAGGATTTAAAACCAGAAAGTCTCAGGAAAAGTAGCATTAGGATTTGAGCAAGCTACAAATTCAGGACACTTTGACTAATGAAGGAATTTTAAAGACCATGCTCAACTACCAATAAATCTGAGAGTATTTTTACTTTTCAGTTTAGAGTCTTTAATGAGAAACAAATTGAGAAAGCACAGGAATAATACATGATGAAAAAATAGGTATACTACTGAGACCAGCAGAGACATTCCAGAGCTGAAATGAGAAATCACAGTGCTAAAGCAGGGACTCATTTAATTCTCCTCTTCTCTACTCATGTGCTTGGTTACCACTTATGAGTACTGCACCTTTTCCTCAGGCCGTTTGAGCAACGTTACTTTGCATTCATTGTCTCTCACCAGCCTCCCGCACTTGACAGTCTGGTCAATTAGGGCAGCAGAGCACAGCTCTTGGAGCAATAGCCTGAGCTCTTCACCTCTCAGATCACATTTATCTGGGTGCTGCTCCCAAGTATAGGACCAGATGAAACCAGCAGCTTTTCCAGCACCAGACTGGAAAGTTTAGCTTTATTTAATTATGTAAATGAAGTTAAATTTTCCATTAAAGAGGGAAAAGATCTCTCCAACCTTATCTTGTGAAGAGAGAAACTGAGGAAGAAGCAGTCAGCTTGTCTGAGATAATTCCGGTCCTTTCCAACCCTAACTATTCTATGATTCTATGATTCATGTCTCCAGCTATCATCCGCAACCACCCTTCAGTCCTGCAGCCCTTGCATGGGTACATTATAGGAAATACTCAAAAGAATAATTAGCTATGCACCATATCAAATCCCCTGTAATGGCTGTGTACTGATGAGTTGCAACTCATTATCTCATTTTTCTATTTAAGTAATATTTGTAAGAATATCAGATTCAACTGTGATGTACCAAAGTGCTTTTGAACCTTTGCAAGTCTTCTGGACATTTTTGCTTTAATTTTGAAGTGTGCTTCATATAGCTTGGGGGAACACTAAAATGTAATTGTTTTCAAGATTATTTCTACCTGAAATTTATCTAGGCATTGCAAAGTCTGCTTTTATGCTACGTGGCAGACAAATCATTGGTAAATTTCATCTACCTACAACCTCCAATAGAAACACAGCTTCTTTTACTCACAAAATTACGAAAGTGGTATAAACACAAACCTTAAGCAGCTTTTACTTAGCCATAATCTAATGCAATTGATTCTTAGAGCACATTGATTTATTTGAGTATCTTCTACTTCTGTCAAGCCATGATATTTACTCCTTTTAACTGTCTGGAATTTTTCAGTTGAAAGCTTTGGTGAAATTTTATATTCTATATCAAAAGACACCTCAGATTTGTCTCTGAAGCAACGTCTTGTTTGAGACAGCCAAAAAACACACACATACACCTTTCTTCAGTGACTCAGTAGAAAGTTCTCTCTTTACTATCACAAACCCTTACTTCTATACAGTTTCTAAAATACATGTGTCTTTTAGCCATTGGTTACATCAGTTAGCAACAGCACATTATTGGATGATCCTTTGCCGCATTACTGAAGTGTGTTATCTTGCCAAGCTCTTATTCTGCAGTTAGGTATTACCTTTGACTTGCTCGCTCCTCTGGATGCCTTTTGCTTTCTCATCCAGATGCCTTCTGCTTTCTCATCTGGATACCTTCAGTACCACATTCTTCATGGATAAGCTTTGATATCTTCAAGATTAAGTTCTAACTTCGTTTCTTCAGTCACGTAGTTCCCCACAGTTCATGAATTGCAAAACATGAAGGAAGCATTGAGATTAGGTAATCTCACTCCAGACTGTGCAGTGGGAGACACATCTTCACAAAGAAAGGGGACAGCACATGACATCAGAGACCTTCCAACCTCACATGATTCACTGATATTGGTGCCAAACTGCACCGCTTTGAAGATCTAATCTGCCCCCATTTTACAATACACACTGCAGAAACACAGGAAGGGGCCATCCACAAGGCGAAGTTGTGACAGTCCAGTTTTTTAATAATTGGAAGTACTTCACTTGTTATTTTAATCCTGTGTACCCAGAGTTGATCCCTTCAAAAAATATTCCTTGAAGTCTATATTGAAGTTGTAGACTAAACTTTCATATACCCACGATAGGGGTGCTTCCACTACTCACCCTTGTTGTGCACCTTAGGGCTCCCACACGATTTGGGAGGAGAAGTTTGTGACACCCAGGCCTGTGCAGGGTTGGGGTACATGTGCATCTGAGTGTGCATGCCACTGTGCATGCATGCATGCATGTCTGTGCGCAGGTTGGGCTAGGTCTTCTTGGCATTTACTATTTTGTACGTGTTTCCTAATGTTTTGTAAGTCATTATTATTGTAGTTCATCTGTTGCATGTCAGATATTGATCCTAAACACATAGTTGACTGAATTGCCGGTTAATTATGTCACATTCATGCATCAGTAAATCACTTCACTCCTGAGTCAATATTTTGAACCCAGCATTTCTTTCCCTGTGATAGTCCAGTGTCATTATCTTCTTTAATCATACTGG
This sequence comes from Psilopsiagon aurifrons, assembly GCA_025447955.1. Lineage (NCBI taxonomy): Eukaryota > Metazoa > Chordata > Aves > Psittaciformes > Psittacidae > Psilopsiagon > Psilopsiagon aurifrons. The sequence goes on along the minus strand of JAOEHY010026298.1, from coordinate 671 downwards.
AAGGCCTTATTATTTGCCAGGATGGCACTGAGAATTTCTGATATCAGTTACTTTGCCATTTTCAGTTGTTGCTTTAAAAGGGGGAAAATAAACCCCTTGTTTTATTAGAGGGGCGGGGAAAGTTCCAATATGCAACTACCAGTCCCATCTCTTTCTCTATTTTGAACCTTACTGGTCCATATTCACTGACAGTGCACCACACTGCCGAGTCCAATCAGCTGCAACTACCAGTCCGACCGTGTTCGCTATATCGAACCACTACTGGTCTGGATTCACCGATAGCGGCACTGACTACCAAAACAGTGCAGTTTATTGATTGCGATTGGCTACCAAAACAATGCATTTTATTGAGGCAACAGATACAGGTTCTTATGGATCGCTGGTGATAAATACTGTCTGCAAAAGCACGTGCAAATAATAGTTACATGGATACAAGCGCTCGATAAAGTTAACATAGCCTGGCTCTAAAATATAAAGGTACATAACTTTTTCACCTTTTCCCACTTTAAGCTTCTGTATAGCCCGACACTGTTCAATAGTTCTACCATTTTCTCTTCATCCTTCCAAAACTTTTGGGCCCATTCCTTCCCAGCTGGGGAAGGGGCAAAATCATATTTTTGCAGCAGTTTATCCATGGCAAACTTGCTGACTATGCCAATTTTCTGTTGCAT
>JAOEHY010026297.1:1193-16883 GCA_025447955.1 Psilopsiagon aurifrons | reverse complement strand
ACCTTAGTTACTAAACTGTTCTTATCTCAACCTGTGGGAGTTGCATTCTTTCGATTCTCCATGTAGCAAACTGAGTGTCTGATTTACAGCCTAAACCACGACAATGAGGCAATGTGTTTCTTTAGTTTTCAGCTGGACAGTTAGGTTTCTTTGTGGCCCTGCAGGACCTGATTGAGCTAAAGGGCTTGCTGAGCTTCCTAGGTGCCTCCTTGCTTGGGGACCACCAGATCTCCCCGAGCCTAACACCTTTGCTGCAGTGGTCCCTGAGACTGGCATTGATGCAGTAGCATTTGCAGGGGTCCAACACCCAGTGCAAGCCCCAGACAATGAAGCAGAGCTCCCTTTACCTTCATTTGCTCCTCATTGCCACAAATGGCAGCTCTGAGGCATTTTCCTGGGTACAAGGACAAGTTCAGGTATGAACCTGTGCTGGCTCCTGTGGTTTTCACAATGAGGAGCAGCCAGCAAGGTGAGTTAAAAGGGTAGAAATGACAAGCAAGGCTGTATTAATACATCAGTGAGTTCTCCATAGAGCTCACGGGAGGCAACCTGAAAGTTTGGCTAATTGCAAAATTATCACAGTCATCTGTGAAGGTAAAGGGCTGCTCCTGGATTATCTCTGCTCAGAGAACCGTTACTAACAAGGGAGCAGAGGAAAGAGATCTTGTGTTTGCATTCCCTGCTTTTTCTTCTCTTTCTTCTATTCAACTGGCAAACAATTAATTTCTCTACAATTCCCCAAATTATCACAGGCCTGGAAATACCTAGCTGTTGTTTCATTCAGCAAACAGTCCCCCATAATGCCAAAAAGCATACGGATCACTTAGCTCAGGTAAGAGAAACAATCCCACTGTCTACCCGCCGCTGCTCACTGCCTCATGTGATGCTGTTTCTGTTTAGAAGGAAAAGGTCAGGCCTGAAATTAGACTTAAGCTGCAATGTTCATGTTTTCTTCCTAAGTTGAGGTCTCATGTCCTCTGGAAGGGCCAATGCCAAGTAACTGATGACCATTGAGTCTCCTGTATGCCTGATTCTTCCCATTTCTGAAGGTTTAGGTCTCTGCACCTAAACATTTTGCTGGGGTATAAGCCAACAGTTTGCTGTCTGGCATAAACCAGGATGCCATACCCAGGGCAAACATTTCCCAAACTTCAGTTACTCTAACCACCGTGGTGCATTCCTGCTGCATATAGAACACAGAGGTCTCAGTGAGGCAATGTCAGGACCTGGATCCCTTTGCTGAAAAGGTCCTTTAGGGTGGCCAGAAGACCCTCTGCTGCTCTGCTTAAACCTTTGCAAAACGCTAAGTCAGCTTGGGTACAAATGCAAAACATGTGTCATGTTTAACCCTTCCATCTCCACCTCTGTCTCCCTCTTGAAAAACAAAGCACTCAACTCTAATTGTGTAGACTGACAGTCAGCTAAGGGTATGACAGCAGTGCGAGTTGCACAGCGATCTGCTTAGCAGATTTTTCAGGCAGTGTGGGATGTGCTTTTTCCAGGAAGACTAGAGCATATCAGCACTGCCAGATACATGAAACAAGGAAGAACCACTATATTTTGGTAGCACCAACAGACCAAAGAGATATATACAGGCACTGATCTCACTGGGTCTTGCACATACGAAGATGTGGTATAATGAACTTTATACCAGCACAGTGTTTAGAGGATGCTCTTTTTTCCTTTTGCTGATGATTAGGGGAAGAGACACTATCAAACATCTAACACCATGCAGAGGACCTAGAAACAACAAGGAAGCAACATGTCTAATTAGGATTATGGATTATTTTAAGCAGCTCCTTCTGGAATACCCGTGTTGAACAGGGTTAGATTTCTTCCCTCCCCCCCATAACTGATCCTCATATTTAATTACACTGGAAACCTGTCTGGGCCCAGCTTAGTTGGAGTGCTTTACTGTTCATATGGTCTTTGCAGATAAGAGACACTGCTGTTACTGTACAAGTGGAGAAGTGGCTTTCAGAGGATTTATATCTCCTTTGGGAGGCTGCAGCTCCAGCCTCCTCAAGCAGTAAGACCAAGGCAGAGGCAGAAATCTACAAGTAGAAGCAGTAATTCCCATGCATCATATGGGAGAAACAACACTATCATTGTCTTGATCCTTTCACCTAATTGCAGAGGTTAAGAATGATAAATTGTCAGGTGAATGGTCCACGTGGGAGATAGGAGATAGGATCAGTCTCAGCAGAGGCCAGAATGATCTCACAAGGATAGTGAGCTTCCTGAATAGCTTACTTAAAGGATGATGTGATGTCAGGCAGAGTTTGGAGAAAACGGGGTGGAGATCCCTTCCAAACCAGCATATTCAAGGCAATGAAATTAATCTGCTCAACAGCAAAGGTGAAACTGCAGGTAATATAAAATCCTGAGTTGTTCAACATGTTTTCAAAGAACACAAAACTGGGTCCTTTTGGAAAGGGAGTGATCATCCCATTGATAAAAGAAAATATAGGACTGGAAACTCAGTATTTAATCCAGAAACTTTTCTATACCAGCCACTGGTAAGATCTTTAAAACAGGAACAACATCACACTTGTTTCCCAAAACACTGTGTCTATTTATATTGCAATTTTTTTAATATTAAGGCTTTGACATTGACTTCCATTCTGCCATCATTTGTCACCCCCTTATATAATATACTGTGTCCACCTACAGCCATGGACAGTGTCTGCCCCAAGACAAACCTAGCAGAGGGCTCAACGGTGTCCTAGAGCACTTTATTATACAGTTGGACTTGGTTTCCATGTTAGACTAGTAAGAATTACGTTTGAATCAGATAATTGTACAAAACACTCACCTTCTAAAAAGTCATTTTCTTCTGATGGGCTGAAGCCCTCCCCTGCATCTCTTCTTGCACTAATGTAGAGCTTTTCAGACAAAGATTTCAAACTAATTGTGCACAGCAGCAAGTTAATATGATCAAATGAGCTAATAGGCTTTCATATGTATTTACATGACATAAGGATCCCAAATTCAAAGGCTGGATCAAGAGATTTGTGATAAATTGTGTGAGGATTATTTGACTGCCTGTTGTGCAGAGGAGAACTTGTCTCTGCTCTGTTGCAAAAGTCAATGGAGTATTTGCTTGGGCTGGGAAACTGAAGCTTTGTCAACAACACCATACAGCTTTCACCATCTTGTATAAACACAGGAAAAACTCAGATGTACCCAGTTGTGAGCCAGGCTTTGCAGTGTAGGAAAGATGCTTGAGGGCAGACACTTTCTGCTGAACAAAGGGGACCACAGCAGACACAACAGAATGAGCAGAGACTGGGAAGGAAACTACATATCAAGGAGTAGTGGGCATTTTGGAGAGAAGATTGAGCAAACTTCTCACAAATGCAATGGCATCTTCATCGCCAGCTGTTTAAAATGAGTCAGGCCAAGGAAAACTTACTGATGGAGGGATGCTGGTCTAAGAAGAGTCTAGGCAAATCTTAACAGATATATTCTATTTACCTTGTGGAAAAGTGGAACTATTTGAGTGGGGACAATGAGAATCCCATGACAGATAAGTAAGGCTTTTTTTGTAGAAGAGGCACATCCGAATCTCCAGTCGAAGTCAAGCAGGCGAGGGATATGAACCCATGTTTCCTGTATTGCTCCTGTCAGTCCATCAGCAGAAGAGCTGGGTGGGAGCACCATGGCCTTTTAATTAAAATTCCACAAATCCTTCTCTTTCCTTTCCAGTTCTGAAGTAGAAAACCCCAAAGTTTTAAATCTTTCCACTGTTACTAACTTGCAAAATGTATTTTAATTTAAATGTTTAGTTTTAGTGAATATCAGCTTCATTTTGCTTTGACCTTTAAGGCTATACGAGATATATATATATATATTATAAACTGTGGGTTTGGGTTTGAATCAAAACAGATGAAAACTGGAAATCATCCAATGCCAGCATATGAATACAGGATAATTTAAGCCTCTTTTTTCTAGACAATATTGTGCTGAAATTGGTATGGTATGGTTTGAAAAAGATTTTCATTTAAATTAAAATAGCCTTTTTTCATCCAAAACTGTAAAGCTTTTTTGGCTATCTCAATGAGAGGAACAGCTGATTCTCATCTCTCTTCTCCTGGTATGACTCTGTAGGATACAGTGGAGCCCATGTCTGCAACTGGGCTGTGACAGGCTGAGACAGGCAGCTGTGCCATGCAGCAATACTGGTACAGCAAGCAGAATGGAGTGGTTGAGGAAGGGAGAGGTGGCTTTGTAATCTCCCTTCATGTCTCCTGTGTCTCAGGTTTGACCTGTTACTGTGAGAGAGAAAATGAAAGAAGATATGGGATGAACAATGCAGTAAGTATTACAATGTGACCTTCTGGATCTGCAAAGCTTTGCTACCTGAGGAAGATGCTGCTTAACAAAGCATTTTACATGGCCGTTTTATTTCAGTAGCAGATTTGTGGCTATGCTCCAGAATAATACCATCTCAAAAGAATAAAATGGTCTGTAAATTGTCATCTTCCTAGAAAACAGAGAGAGGAAGAAAAGTGAGAAGTAGGGGAAGATCTGCCGTTTTGATAGTAGCACTGCATCAGCCACAGTGCTCTGCTGTCCAGCCCCAAGAATTTCCTGCATCCTGCATGGGCAGATGATACTAGTCAATGAACTCCTTTCCTTCCTAACATAATTATCATTTCTGCATAGAAATACACAACCTTTGGACAAGAAAGCTGATTTCCTGGAAACTGGGAACACATCAAACATACTCAAACATTTTTTGAGGAAAGAGAGAGAAGGGACATGTCCTGGGAGGTAGAGAAGAGACCAAAGCTACTGGGACGGGAGCTTTGTTGTCAAGCGATGTCTAAATTATCCTCTTTGCATCATACTGGCTCTTAATTATCACCAACCACGGAAGAACTGATTGAGCCCAGCAAGGGTCCAGCAAAATAGATAATTTCTCACAGGCATCTAAAATTCATGAACGCAGTGGTGGTCCTGTCAGATCATTGCTATGTTGTTCCATGGCCCAGAGTTTCCCTTGAAGGGCAAAAATATCAGGGGTAATTTTTTTCCCTGAGAGTGGAATACATTTGGGTTGTTAAAGCATGGCTCGCACTTCAGGCAGATCCTCACCGAAGGGCCAAGAGCTCATCTCAAACCGCGTGTTGTAAATTAACTCTTAATGTGATGAATGCATTAAAGGGCTGTTAGGCCTGAAGGATGTGCTCGGAAACCCGACGTCCTGATTAGGGGCTTGATTCATAAAAGGTTTACGCACCATTTACGCAGGTTTCTTTATTGGAAATGTTACTTGGAAAGAGCTCTTGAGTGGCTTCTTCACAGAGAAATGGGGTTAGGAGTCTGGACACACAGACTCACACGTGTGTTTGCAAACATATGTACTCTCAGAGGCAAGCAAATGGGGTGGACACATGCAGAGACTCACACACACTCATTACACACTGCTGTCACGCATGTCTGGTGTACCCTGAGCTGCCCATGCAGGAGCACTGAGGCTGAGCGCTGCAGAGCAGACAATGCAGACAATGGTCCTCTTTCAGACTCAGACCCATGCATTGCCCAGCCTGCAAACCTTGGTCCTACTCAGGGCTTTATCTGTGCATGGTTACCTCAGTCTGCAAACAGGCCAGGGACTCTCCAACCACAGGGCTGCTTTCTCTGCTGAAATTTCGGGCACAGTAGCCCCCTGATTCTCAGGGGCTGGGTCAGCATCTCCAGCTCAGAGAGGGAAACTTGAGTAGGACCAGCAAGATGGTACTGAGCCAGGGTGAGGGCTGGAGGAGAACCTCAGAGAAATGATGGAAAACTCTTCCAAGAGGAAAAGCTCTGGGAAATGACTTATGCTAGGTGGGGCAAGGAGGTTCTGGTGGGATGAGCAAATGAACTCCTTTTCTTCTGCCTCATCTGAACAGTTTTGGGGGTTTTACCTTTACAAGGCTTCACCTTTACAGGAGCATCCCTGGCTGGCTTTTATCTCAGGAAGGAGAGGCGAAAGCCAGCTGTACTGAGCAGGAGGGTACTACCTGAGGGGGCTGCTGGACACAAACAGTGTGTTCCCAAAGGGCTCTGACTGGGGCTGTGTCTCTGTAAACAAAAGTGATAAACCAGCCTTCCAGCTCTGCTGCCTGGGCTCCTGCCCAGGGGGAAAATAAGTCCCTTGAGGAACCAAGTTGTTTAATTTCCACATCGGCTGCATGAAAGGAAATATGTACCATTTTCTGTATCTTGCAGATCTATAGCGAGGAGCAGTCAGAAAATTGCTGTGGGATAAGAAATAATTCATATTAAACATGTCATTCCAGGGGGATCCAGATGAATCAGGTTTTAAGTGACACCCCATGCTGATAATGACAAACATTCCACTTGCAAAGCAGCTCCTGGAATTTTTCAGCCTTTACTTGCATCTCTTACACTGAGAAGCAAGGAGAGTTTGCCAAGCACTGAGCAGTGGGGTAGCACTCTGCTGATGCTGTTTCTGACCTGTGCCATAGGTTGAAGGGCAGCCATAACAACACCAGCTCTTGCACTGAACAGCCACACTGTCACTGTTAACACTGTCAGCTTCCACAATCTCCAGGCATTGTGCTTCAGAAATCTGCTACCTCTGTGAAAAAAAATGGCACCTTGTATCTGGTTTAAACAGGTATCCTGCTAGTTCCAGTCAGTGTGCTGTGGGATGTGGTGAAGAAGTCAAGTCATCTTTATCTAAGCTCGCACGATTTCATCCCTCTCAAGCCTTCTCCCTTCCCTTCTAAGAGACCAGCTTTCTCATTCTTTCCTCATGAGGCAGCTCTCCCATCCCCTGCATCATTCCATTCTTCCCTGAAACCCCTCTAAAGTCCTTCACCAGTGCAGAGAACAGTGCACCCCCAAACCCACATCAGGCTTTGGGACTCAGGGTCCCATTACCCACCTCCCATACCAGCTTCTGTGAACCCAGGCCATTGAAAGCATTATCATCACTTCAGGCAGTGGGAATAGATCTAGTCTACTCCTTCAGGTCTCCAGAATTACCTTCTATTTTATATCCCCAGCTCACCCAAGACAGCACAACTACAACATGTTGCCATGTGCCAATAGGAAGGAAGCTGCAGAATCTGTCCTCTGCTTTTCACCAGACATGCCTGGATGTGCATAAAGCCACAAGCTCTTCTCATCGAAGTTTAGCAATGACATTTATCTTGAGTTTAATTATAGTGTGCTTCTGTGAGTCTACTATTAGCAGGATAGAATAATGGCCCCTTCAATCCACACAGTCTGGCTGGTCCCAGTGATTTTTAATCAGGCATCAGCAACTGTACCTGAAATCATCCCATTAGTTATATGGCAACATCCCTCCTCTCATGATGCTGTAATAATGACCCCTGTTCAATGGGAATAGGCTTTATTTGGAAGGCATAAAGAAAATGACTGATTCTTCTGGGTTTAATCTCAGCATTTACTGTTATCAGCATCTGCTTTGATCTCTCAGCCAGTGTCTGCTCCAGAGCCCTGGCACAGGGATGAGGCTGCTGCAGGTGGCTTGTGTGGTATCCCTTGCAGTCATGTCTGGTCCTGAGTACCTCTACATGAAAATGGAGAAGAGAGGATAAAAAAAGTCAGAGGATAGAAAAACAAACAAAAATGTGATGGCTTATTTATGGTGTACTAGGGTGTCTCATTCCCAAATGTTCTTGCAGAAGGGTTTCTCAGCAGGTAAATACAGCGAAACAACCTGCTGAGAGTGTTGCTTTGGCTGCATTCTGGCAGTAACTCTATGTGTCAGGAATGATACCACACAAGCCTGCTATACATTAATACCCTAAGGTCTGGCCAAGGCAGCTCCCACTTGCGGTACAGTCTCTGAGCAACCTATGGAGCAGGAATGAGCTTTGCCTGGGTAATGGGTGATTCCCAAGTCTTTGCCCTGCGCAGCCAGGGCTCCAGGTACCCTGTCTCTGCTCTCCTCTGCGATTGCAGCTCACAGTCAAGCCAGAAAAATCAGAAGCTGAGCAGTGGCAAAATCAAAAGTACAATTGAGTTTCCCGACTGTACTTGAAATAAAAACTAAAGCAGTTCTCTCTGGCACTCTTTAAGTGAACCTCAGAATTTGGAAGGAGGAAGCTGGTGCTCGCATTCTGACTGCAGAAGGTGAGCAGGGTGAGCTGGAGGGCTTCTCCTGAGAGCTTGTTTACAAAGCTGCTTCCCCCACCCCCCTTATTTTTTTTTCCCCTGGCAGCATAAAGCTGCAGTTTAATCACTGTTTGCTGAGGAACAGCCACAGGAAGCTCTGCTCCCAAGAGCAACAACCAGAGACATTCAATTTTGAAGCTGCCAGTCAACAAAAGGGCATGAAGTGATTAGCTTTGAAGACTACATTACCTGCCAGTTTGGACCCCTGATACCATCTTTCATAGATTTTTCTGAGGATTCCCATTTTGACTAGGGTCAGAAGCCAAATTACTGCTAGGTAGTTTCCAAAACATCTCCAGAAATGCAGTGAACACAACTTAATGTTTAAATTCAGTGTATGTTTTAAAAAATCCAGCATATTAATAAAATAACTATGCCCAAGGATGTTTCTCTCCAGATTTGTAAGCACTCTTAGAGCAAGCAGGTGAAAAGCACTATGATGGGAAATTCTGTTGACAGATGAGGCTGTTTTACTTCCTGCATCCCCTTTGGTCCCCAGCCATTCCTCAGGGCATTCCTCCCCCTTCCCCCCAACTCCTGCTCAGTCAGGGGATTCTCCCTCAGTTCCCAGAGCAGGTCAGTGCCAGATGTGCTCCTCTGCACAGCATGAGCCTTCAGGGGTAGAACAAGCAGTGCCTCATAGGAATGGCAGGAACAGTCTGTTTTGAGCATCAACTACTAAATAAATAAGGGTTTGCTGCTTAATCCCTGCTCCAGCCAGAACTGTTTCGGGTTTGGCAGTTTAAGCTGCAGGAGGATTTATCTATCAAAGATAAACAATTTTGAGCACCTTAAAGAAATGCAGACAGAGACCACTAAATGATGGTGTCAGGCAGAGGGAAGTCAGCAGATAGCATGGTGAGGAGTGAGAGAGGGATCAGTCCCTCTCCATCTGTCTGTCTGCCTAAAAATGTAAGTGGATTAAATGAGGAAAGAGTGCAAATAAGATTTAAACCGAGTAGCTTCAGTACAATCTCAGTGGTTAATAGACTGGGGAACCTTTTCAGTACATTTGTCTTGGAGTATTTCCTATAATTTTTATCTTGAGTAATCAGGGTCTCCCTTAGTCCCCAACCCTCCCCTTCATAGCAGAGCATTATTAATTATTAGGAGTTTCTGAGCTGCAGTGGCTGCTGAAAGCACAGCCTCCCAAACGAAGTACAGGGCTATCAATTTACAATTTGCCTGCGGGTAATGGAGTAAATAGAATGGAGATCATATAGTCAGGATTTAAAAGAAAGAAGATCTGAATTTATGGGCAGAAAGGAACGTGCTCACAGATATCCTCCACTGTGAAGCTCTTTGTATTGAAGCTGAATGATGCTAAGCAGCTGCATGCAAAGATGCAAAATCTGCTGTATTTAACAAGTGGTGGTGGCATCTGGACAAGATCAGAGAGGAGGTTAAGCATCACAGGGAATTGTACATGTGCCAAGGAGGGTTCACCTGCACTGGAAGGCTTGCTGCCATTCAGGACTTCAAAAGGGATAAATTCACAGGGGGTCCTCCCTCAGCTTTACATGCAGTCAGGGAGGAGGAATGACATATACAAGGAATAAGTTGAAGATGGCATCAAGCCTGAAGTCCTTGTGCTCTGACAGACCTTCTTCCTCTTTCCAGTGCCCATGCGTGAAGCTCAGCACAGGGAACTGCCTGCCCCCTTCTCACCTCTGTGATCTCTGCAAAGTCCCACAAAAGCTTCTTCCAAGATGTGAGAGAAACCTCTGACAGCATTACCAAGCATTACATAGCATCAGAGAGCCATAATCTAGTTTTGCCGACACTCTTGGCCAAGTTGCTATCCAATTTATCTCTACTAATCCACTCCTTTACAAGGTTTGTTAAGATAAAAATCTCTGAAATGAAGAGAAAGCTGCCAGAAAGCTTTTGAATTGACAGTGGGTTGCTCAACTGTTTTAGCACACTATCATCCTAAATTGCCTCCTGCTCAGGCTCACGCAGACTGCCCTAATGGCACTTCTATACCCCGCAGAACTGGATGCTGCATCTTCCTGCATTTATGAGAAACTAGGACATTATGTGAAGAGAGAATAAAACACCTTTAAGATCAGTTGTTAGTGCCAGGAATGTTTTATCGGATGGTCCACAGGAGAAAGTTTGGCACCAGCAGGCATGCCCCCAGTGGCTGAACAGCCAGACAGAGGGTCATCACCAGAGGCCAAGATCAAGCCCTTGACCATGAATTCATGGAGCAGATAAAACACAGGCAGCAGCAAAAGGAGGCTCAGTTAATGGGTTTTGGCTGTGGTTTGGAAAGACCTGCCCCAGTACAGCTTTTAACTGCTATTCAGTGGCTGAGTTTTGAGGATAATCTGCTTCTATGTTTGCCAGTGAAGGGAAGCAGACATTCCCCACCCCACCCCTGCACCCCTGCATGGGGTCTGTCCAATAGCCCTACAATGGTGTCAGCTCCCTAAAACCACCTGTAGCACAGCCTTCAGCAATAAGCAAATGAATATTGCTGAGACCTGGAGATGTGGTATCCTTAAGGAACCTCCTTCAAACCAGCCTTCTTTTAGACTTTATTAGAAGGACAAAGCCTGTTTGCAGTCAGTAATACAAACCAAGAAATAGAGTCAGAGAACAGCTGCCTTGTGGAAGGGGTTTTCTTCATAACTGGTAGAAAAGAAATGGGAAAACTCTTGTTTTGAAACACATCAGTGCTGAAGGATGCAGTGAGAAAGGAAAAACTACCCAGGCTCTTCACACACTGTATTGCGAAGCAACAGGGCTTCATTCAGGGTAGGGACAGTTAGTGTGGGTCTGCTTGGAGCACAGTTGGAGTCACACTGCACCCTTCTGCAGAGGACCAGCCTCTCACTTTTGCCTACCTGTTTGTCCTAAGCAGTCCCAGCCACAGTTTATGAGGAATCACATAGTTTCTAGCATCATCCTTACATCCTTATGCAGCATGGGCACAGCAACACAGAGGATGCAAGGGAGCTACCAGACACTGCAGATATTGGAGACAAACCTCTGCAGAGAGTACAAGAAGGGAGAAAACCATCATGGGACCAAGACACTTGGTGGACAGCTCAAGACAGGTGACCTCTGAAAGCAAATTACTGTGGCAGGATGAGCATCTTTTGCTCTGCAGATGGGCCTCCTCCAGGGTCTCACTCAGTCTCTGTGATTGTGATTCACTTCCCTTCTGAGCTTTGCAGACCATCCAGAAGGTTAAAACTGGGGCTCAGATTGGCGGACTGGTACTCTCCTCTCACTACGCAAAAGTCACCACGTCACAGCTGCAGGGGAAAAGAGCGATTTTCCAAGTCAGCATGATTGGGAAGAAGACAGCTCAAGTCTTGGTTTGTATTGCATCCTGTCATATAATCTGTTAGGCTACAAAGGCGTCCCACATCCTGGTTGTGGGAAGCCAGCTGTTTGTTTTTCCTTGAGCCCTCAGCCTTCCTCAAATTATTACCTTAGTTGAGCCAGAGAATATTTTACCATGAAGATATACAGGAAAGCTGCGGTAGGTACAAGGAGTGAGCCAATGCCTTCATATATCTCCTGCAAGATCAGCCCTTCTATTGGAGGGAACAACCTTGTTCACAACTTCCTGACTTACCCAGATCAATAATTCTCAAGCCTCCAGTGCCTGGTCGAAACACAGAGCCTAGGGACAGCAGCAGAGACAACTACAGCTCACGAAATGTTTCATTAAACCAATATCACAAAAGGATCATGTCTCATGCTGCCAGAATTGCTCTGCATCCGCTCGTTGGAACTGAACATCACCCAGCCCCATGTGCGGCTGCACAGAACCGATGCATTATGCTATTTCAGAGGTTGTTGTAGTGAAGAGGAAACAAGAGTGTCACATTAACAGCAAAGGCAGGTCATCAGTGTAGTAATTGAGTACAAGATCTATCCAGTGGGGGGGTAATAGAATAACAAGCAATCAACCTCAATACAGGAAGAATAAATTAAGCTGTGTGTTTCTGCTTTCATCCAGGCACAATTAATGTCATTAGTGCTGAGACATGATCTGGCTTTCTGGGGATAACTCACGAGACAGGTAACTCTGCCTGCACCCAGGAAGTGGCTCCAGCCCCAAACCATTTACATTGCTGCATCCCCCCCCCCCAGGATGAGCATCACAGCTGCACTCTCTCTCTAAAAACCCCTGTGCTTGACCAGAGCAACCCAGCAGAGATCTGGCTGAGTCACTCACTGGGGCATCTCTCAGGGAGGGTTTGTGACCTTCAGGCCATGTGTAGCTGTGAGTGGCCATCACCTGGTAAAAGACCATCGGCCACACCAGCAAAGCTGTGGTGGGAAGGCTCTGGGTCCCCTACCAAAACCCAAGGTAGCCCGAGCACTGAATCTTGCCCCCACCTTGAAAGCAAATGTATTGTTCACAAGGTGAAACAACCTGTTTACAGTCTCTTCACTCTCAGCCAAGCAGTCGAATTGCCTCTTGCCTGCAAGTAATATTTGTCACCTTATAAATTAATCACTTTCAGGCTATTCCTCAGCTAGAGCTGTTAAGATCTGGAGAGTCTGGGACAGTTTAATCTAGAGTAAACAACTCTGCAGGAGCTCTGCTTATTTCTGTTTGGCTCTCTTTTTTTCCTCTATCACAAAAAAATATTGGTTGTATTAATACTTTCTTGATGTTTCGTCTCAAGAGCAAAACTTCAAAGTGATTTTACGGTCTGGCTCACTCCTGAAAAGAAATAAATCTTGAAGTCAAAGAGGCTGGTGGCAGAGCCGTGGCGGGGATTGTTAAAAAAGCTGTTTTCAGCCTTTTCCATTTTCCAGGGAGCTCTCCCAAAGACTACTCAAGGGAGTTATTTATCCTGTGTAACTTCAGGGAAGACACAGCCAAATAGCCCAGGCTTGTTCCCATCTCACTGATCAATGAAACAAAGGGAAGAAAAGGCTGCAATCCAGCACACACAGCACAGGGGTCCTCATGGGCACAAGGAACAGGGGGGCTGGGACACTGCTGACCATGGAGAGCGGTGGAGCTTGTGGCAGCGGCACAAATATCTTCCTAGCATCAACCCTGTGCCTCAAAAAATAAAGGGGATTTGATTTTATAAAATACTTCCGTCTCTCACAAAGATGCCCTGAGCAGGGAAGCTGAACAAATATTTGCACTGCACAACTTGGAAAAAGGAGGCTGCCTCCATCAAACTGCAATATGGACAGCAAAGGTATAGAAAGCAGACAGTGGATGTGGGAGCAGTACAAGGCTCCCCAGCCCTTCTTTGGTCACAGGTGACCTCATGTATTCTATACTCCTGAGAAGACCAAAGGTTGCTTTTCGTTGTGAGCCAGAACCACCTAAGGGGTAGGTAAAGGGAAAGCTTTATGATAATAGCTCAGCTAATGCATGAGCAATATCAGGGCTGATGCAGAAGCTGTACTGATTAGTGTATTGTCAGTGCTGAGGCCTCCCACACAGACAGCTCTGTCTGCCTTCCCTTCCTTCGCATACTCAAGGATGCTACATTCATTAGCTTGTTTCTCTGCTCACTGCCCTCCATCCCTCACCCAAGTGTCCTCTGCCTGTTTATTCAAGCTTAATGCCAAGGCAAATAATCCACCTACAAAGCGCTTTTTCACACTTCCAGCAAAAAGCTCTGTGATCAGGGTTAAAAGCAGCAGCCCCCATCACTGCTTCATCCTCAGGAAGGACGGGGATGGCAAAGTCAGGACTGGCTGCAGCACGTGTCCTGAACCCAGAGTGGTGTGACTTCAAATAAACATCACCCTTACTCTTCTGAAGGATGGCAATTTGCAGAAAGCCAGGGCTGGAGATGCTTTCCAGTGCCAACATACAATTCAATGAGGAATGATTGCTTCTTCCAAACCGAAATTCTCCAAAAGAGCTTTCCTAAGGGCTGTCACTGCAGGCAGGGACAGGCTGGAGGTGTGTCAACTGATAGACAGACTATGATGGCAGACCAGCTTGGCTTCCCCCAGGAAAGGGAAGGACAGGATGAAAGTGGTTTCTGAAAAGAGACACAGGTGGACTTCATATTCTTAGTGATGGTAATGGCCTGCGAAAGTCTTAACCAGTGCTGCTCCAAATGCAGCTGTAAGGTGTATAGTAAAGGGTATTACTGATGCCCAGCAATGCTCAGTGAGTCTGTCCTCCAACACTTCCTTTGCTCTCCTCTACCCTCCTTCCACCCAAGGACCATCCAGAAAGTGCAAAATTATCTGTCTCCCTGCAGGCACTGCCCCTGCAGCCATCTCCCACGTGAGACTGATGGGAATGCAGCTGCTGACATGTCACTTCATGGAAAATCCTGAAAAACAACTGTCCCTGGAGTTCTGAAATAGATTTGGGTCAGTCCCAGGGAGATTTTTACTAAGGGAGCTTCAGGGTCCTCTGCACCACTCCTCATTAACAGAGCCTCCACCAAGCCCTCAACACAGTGACAGGCTTCATAGGTAGGAGCTGTGGAGAGCCAAGTGGAGGCAGCTGCCTCCCCCGAGCAGACCCAAGGTTTTCAGTACAGCATTATGAAACTAAGATGGTGTGGGTTCTTTGAGGCAGTGGGGAAGGAAGTGGACAGTGGAGAGAGGCTGACAGAGAGAGTAAGTGTGCTTGGGGCTGGTCCAGCCAAGCTGATGGAGAGAGGAGCAAAGAGGGACCAGGAGACAGGTCATGATGAATTCAGGAAGCGACACACTCAGAGGGTGCTCCAGCTTTGTTTCAGCATCCCAGGCTGCTAGAGAAGAGCTGCAACAGCATCCCAACAGTTAACAGCAGCCGGGCTCATTTCCTCCTCTGATGTGTCTTTACGTAAGGGAGCCCGGGATGCACAGCATGTGCTGGGGATCTGAAGGTGGGAGCCCCTCAGAAATGAACTGCACTCCCCTCTGATTGCCACCTTCAGCAAGCAAATTGTCCTTTCAGTTCTAATTAAAAAAAAAGTTCCATATGTGTATGTGCATCGATATAGAAAGCAATTGCAGCCCCCACAGAGTGAAAGGAATAAATAAAGGAGTGGGAGAATGATTCAGTAGCAAAGACTGGTTATGTGCGTGCCCATTAGCAAAACTAAGAGAGGAATGGGACTAATGATATTAGACTAATAAAGTCATTAGAGTGAACAGCCAGAGCCAGTGCTTACACCTGTGAATGCTGTTGAGTCTTTGAGTAGATTAAGTTCATCTTAGTGACCACAGCTGCCTCTTCTAAAGTAATTATTGACAGATCCATGAGCTGTTTGCTTTGCATTTAGTGATCAATTAAAATGAAAACACTCTCACCTTCCTACCCAGCCTGTGGGATGTTTCTGTAGTTAATTACTTAAATGCTTAGGTGACAGGATAACAGATTTCAGGAATTCTGTTGTATTTAAAGCCTGGCTGTGCCCTGTGATGTGGAAACAATCTGACTCTCATTCTAAAATTTCCATCCCAGCAAGATTTTGTTCAGTTAGAGAAGGGAAGTATCTGCAGATGCGTCATTAAGAGTGTGCAATAAAATGGAGCATTAATGCAGTGCTCTGAGCTGGGAACACGTTGGATGAGCAGGGCTGG
>JAOEHY010026294.1:0-13691 GCA_025447955.1 Psilopsiagon aurifrons | reverse complement strand
CCAGGGCCCGCCGCACACATGCGCAGGACAGCAGCGCGGCTCCTTCCCGCTCTTCGGCCGAGCCCGCCCTGTGCGGTGCCCCCTGGCGGCTCGGCGGACGCACTGGGCTGAGGGCCCCGCCGCGCCGTTAGCCGCGCTCGCGCGCCCCATCCCGCTCTTCCCTGCCAGGGAAGCGGCCCGCAGCCGGGAGGGAAGTGCCCCGGAGGCAGGATCACCCCGAGCCGCTGCTGTGTCTCTCCCAACCGAAACCCCCGAGCGAGCCCTGCAAGCCTCCCCTCACGTCCTGGCAGAAACAGTTATTGAAATCCCCGCTCCAGGTTTTCTAAACGCATATCCAACATTTGGCTGCTGCCGTCGGACCGAGAAACAGTTTCCGGGCCGATGGGAGAGTGCGTGGTCTGGCAGCAGGGAATTGGCTCCAATCCTCGGCTTCCCACCTTCCTCTCAGTTCAATGAGGCATGATGCAGGCAGCTCGGGTCCCCAGGCGTGTATAAACTCTCGACTGAAGCAATCCCAGGGACTAACCCCACTGCAGATGAGCAGGAAGAAGTGGTTCTGCCGTCTGGGAGATAGCCTGACTTACTGAGATGGAAAGTCCACCTCTTGGCCAGGGTTTACATGGCCAAAACCTGGCCATGGGTGGATTCCTGCTGTGGTCCTTACAGAGGGACCACCACCAGAGCATGCAGTGGTGCTGTTCTGCTCCACTCGCGTAGTGGGGACCCTGCCTGAGCCTGCACATAGGACCTGCTAGAAACCCCCACTGGTGTTTTCTTGGCCAGGTACCCAGTCCATAACCCATTTAATGTACTATCCATGGCTATAGCGTGATGCTTTTCCTTTCTCCAACATCTGAACACCATGAAACAACCTGTGAAATTCCTTCCAGCTATGGAAACACCTCTTGCAGCCAGACGGCTGCTTGCAATGAAGAGAGAAATCACACTGGTCCAACAAGATCTTCCACTAATGTGAACTGCATTTGCACTCTTTCCCTCTGGTTGCTGCCTCTCCCACCCCTGTGCTGGGGAGTGCAGCTGCTTCTGATGCCGAATGCTGCATTAGTCCTCTCCCAGTCCCGCGGATCCAGGCTGCTGCTTCAGCCAGCGCTGCAAGGACCCCTGGGTGTGAGATATCCAGCCTTAAGGATTTTAAAGTATCTTCTCTAGCAGCTGTTGTCTCACATCCTCCCTTGTTCCTAATGGCCTGGAAAGCATTTTCCTTATTCCTCATCCAGCTCTAGCTCAGCAATCTCTATGCACTTCTTTGTTCTCCTTCCTAACAGGTTTGGCATCTCCATACGGTTCCTTGCCTTTGGTTCCCAACAGCCCATAAAGTCCTTTTTTTTCTTGCCTAGAGCCTTATCGGACCTGGATAATCCTCTGCTGTCTTTGGCAACCTTCTCAGCTTTCCATACCTTTCTGCTATCGGGTGCTGTCTGGTCCCTCCATGACACATTGCTTGTCTATTTTCCCATCCCCACTGCAGTCTCTGGGCAGGAGGACCTTCAGCTGGAGCCAATTTCCTGTGTTTTCTTGACCATTCCATAAACCCTGCTCAAAGCCATCCCTGTCCCCACACACATTCCTGTCTAGGCCTTTCCTCCCTGGGGCAGCTGCCTGCTTTGCCGCTGCCTAGACAAGGGCTCTCCTCCAGCACCCAATGCACGCACTGCTGGTTGGTCCTCCCCATCACCTCCTCCCTGGGTTCCTGTCCCCCAGTCCCCTGGCCAGTGAGCACCATCACCCAGCACAGGAGCAGCAGCCGGGATGCGCACCATCCCGGCATGCCGACAGCCCCCATTACAGCTCTCCATCCCACTGACCAGACCAGCCCTGCAGCGCCCCAAAGCCGGGCTGGCCGCCTTCCCGACCATCATCCCCCAGTTCTCGGCCCCACAGCTCCCTCAGCACGCAGCACCGTGGGCGCGGCTGACACCAGACGCCTGGTGCTGCGGAGGGTTGGCGCCCGGCCATGGGCAAGTTGGACGCCAGGCAGCAAATCCCAGCCTCTCTGGCGCGGCACAGTGTGGCGCGGAGGGGGCTCAGCCCCAGCATGCGAGGCCCCACTTATCTGCTCTGCCGGCTGCCTGGGCGGTTTTCCCAGGATGGGAGAAACCGATGGGAAGGCGATGGTTTCCTGCTGTAGAGATTGACCTTGCGCTGTGGACAAGACAAAGGAGGTGACGCTGCGACAGCCCACAGCATGCTGCCCTAGTAGGGAAGGCGATGCCATTCCGCTGGCAGCAGAGCCTCTGCCTCACTGCATCCAGGCCACCCTCACCTCACCTGTCCTGAGCCCTGGTCCCGTGGGGGCTGACAAATGCAAACAGGCAATTACTGGCTGATGTCAGCACACTGCTCTGCTGTGGTATTGTGCGCATGGAGACTGGTGCGAGCCTCAAGGATCCTCTGTATAGCAGGAGGGGGCTGGCTCATTGACTCCACCTGCCCGGCTGCTCCTCTGGGTCCCTCAGCTCTGCTGCGGCACTGGGGCAGTTTCGGGAGACATCAAGGTGTGGATTGCCCCGGCAGTAAGCACAGCAGAAGGGACCATAATGAGAAGGGAACGTCCAGAGACATTGCGAGAGGCCAGGGATGCTCCTGCTGGGGAGAAGTCACCGGATTTCGCCCTCTCTCAGTTCCCGGGGCTCGTGATGCTGCACAGCCTCGGAGCCGGCCGTTTTCAGTGGGATGTGTCAGCTGGGGTCACTTCCGCCCCGGGTGACTCAGCCTGGGCTGAGGACATGTGTTTTCGTCCCTGCCATGGCAACCCATCACGGCAGCCAGCCCCACTGTTTGTGGCCGTTGCCAGAGATGACGGCGGCCTCCCGTTGCCTCATGCAGATTGTATGCGATAGCGGCTATCTCTGCTTGCTCCGGCAGCAGCACAGCTTCCTGATATCACCTTGGCCCAGCCCTGCCAAGTGGAAGGTGTGAGCTCTCCCCCCGGGAAAACAAAACCTTTGCTCCTTTATTTTTGTTATGCTTTTCATGCTTTTATCCCCGTGAAGGCGCAGGCAGGAGCCAGCCTGTCTCCAGGCCAGGTCCCCAGGCCATGCATTGGTGCTTCCCACGATCCGCTGCCAGCTCAGGCAGCCGGAGTTCCTCGCTCCTCTCATCTCCTGTCCTCTCTCCTCCCCTGCTCGGATGGCTGGGCAGACATCAGAGCAGATCACAGCTGCTCTCTCTGCCCACATGAGGGAGGTTTTGAATGGCCATAGCATTACACAACCTGAGCAGATCATGCAGGCTGCACCATTTCCAGATCCTTCTCAACATGTTCTTTTATACACACACTCTCTATCCCCTCACTGGGACACCAAGCCTGGCAGCAGAGTGAACATCATGCCCGCAGGAAGGAGCAGAGCAGCGCAGGACTGAGAACACTTAGTGGGGCAGGCCCCACACCCTCTGGGAAAGGGCCAGGGATAACAGCTCCCATCAAGCACAGATCACATCTGGTGATGATGATCCATTGTGGACTCATGTGTCCATCAGCTGAGCAGCCCTCCCCAGCTGGGAATAGAATGGTGCCTTTTAGACTGCCCACCCTGGGATCTCTGCTGTTGTAGCTCAGCCATGTCAGGTCACAAATAGGCATCTTCTTGCCAGAGGGCAATGAGCTGCCTCCTGGCACTGTCTTCACGAGTGTGTGCAAGGGGGGCTGGTATTGCTGGCATGGCCAGCACACTTTCAGCACGTCGAGTTGCATCATAACAGTTACGCATCACTGAATCCCTGAGTGCAACAGCTACACAACAGCTGCACAAATGCTCTGGTCCAGGTTTTCCTGGACACGGTGAATTTGTCTGCAATAGGCATGTGTGTGGGCTGTAGCGCCAAAATTCAAGGTCATCTTCCAGCAGCTGGATGCTTAAGACAGGCGTTGGCGCTTGATACGGGGTCTGCACTCTCAGTATGATAAGTGAACTGAGAAGGATTACAAAAACAAGATCTGAGATCTCACAGTTCTCTGTTCTTAGGAGTTTCGCCCTTTATACTTAAATAGCTAAGTTGACAATTCTCTGCACCAAGGGAAACTCCCTCTATCCTCTTCTCCCTGAGCCTTCAACACAAAACTCACCAAAGAAAATGATTTTGGTGGGAAGCTCTTTCTTACATACTTCCTTCTCTCTCTTTCTTCGAAAATAACACAAGAGGTGTCAAAGTAAAATGCAGTTCTGGTGCCTGATGCCAACTTTTCTTCTTGGGCTCCTTGCTGGGGAAAGCCACCCAGGGCTCTTCACACTCAGCTCCTCACTGGATCTTCAGCACGGGGGATGGGGTGACCTGTCCCCTCCTCTTGCTCCCTGACTAGACCTCAGTCTCCAGTACCATCGTCTTGTCCACTTCTTATTATGCCCTGGCCATCTCCCTTACCCAGAGCTCCTCTGACTTCAGTGTCTTCAGCTGCTTAAGTATTTGCTGGGGTGGTTGTTCCTCATGAGGAACAAGGTTTGACTCCCTCTTTGCCACCTCTGCAAAGCTGTTTCCTCTGATGGGATGGGGTTTCCCCAACAAACTGTATTACAGAGCTGGGCCAGGAAGCCCCAGCTTGCTGTGCAAGCTTGCAGAGTTCCTGCTGCACAACATCAGCTGCACAGTCCCTCTTACTGTTGCCTGGATAAGCAGGCAGATTTCCGAGGTGTTAGGTGATGGGCAGACACTTTCTTGATATGAAAGATACCAGAACTCTTTGAGCTTAACACAAACCAGCCTTAGAAATATCCAAAGCAGTAGAGAGCTGGATATCACCCAGTTACAGATCAGCTTTGTCCCCAGGAGCCCCACACTGCAAAGAGCAGGAAGCTGCTGCAGCCACAGCCCCTGGCCCTGCCTACACCCTGACTGGCCCTGAAAGAGACACAGCTTTATTTGCAGAAACACATTGGAAGGGAAACAAACTTCTCACCACCCCGTGGCAGATGCCTGGCCTCACCTGTGTGCAGGGGATCCTGTGTCCCCAGGGCACTGGAGGCTGCACAGATAAGACACAGAACCACCTCAAAGGAAGTGCACATCAGCGTCTCCATCAGTGCTGGCAGGGGTGGCACCACAGGCGCCTCAGCGAGGAAGTGTTAACCCAAATCCAGCACGTGTTAGCCCAGATGTGCACTACAGCTCACTGCTGTGGCCATGCTGGCAGGACCCAGCCATGCCCCCAAGCTGTGGCTGCTGCCTTCACTAAAGACAGCCCTAGAGAACAATGCTGAGGACAGCACCCTGCTGTAAGGCTTCCAGCCTAAGCCGCCTCTCTTCCCTTGCCAGCTGCAGGCTTAGGGATGCATCTGTCCCCGGCTTTGGATTAAAAATCTGTCCAATCTGTGCTGGGAGAAAGACTCAGGGCCAGGCAACCACACCGCCCCCCCCCCCCCCCGCCTGCACTATTCAGCACTGGGGGCTGAAGCAACATCCACGCCTCCTATAGATTGGCTGAAAGACCCCCCCAGACCTCTTTCTGCCCTCCTCCCCTTTGTAATTCTGTGCAGAAAGCTACAGAGCCAGGGTGGGGAGCAGCAGCGGTTCAGTTTCTGAACCCATGCTATTTCCTGTCCTTTGCTAAACCCTCTTCTGCTTCCCTGTCCCAGAGCATTTGGGCCCACCCACACCCAGCTACCAGAGAATCGGTGATGTTTGTTTATTTTGTCGCAGTGGTGAAGTGTTTATAGCAACCATCACTCAACAATCCACAAACTTCACCGATCTCAGACCAAGCTTCTGAAACAAGAGCAGGGAAAGCACATTTTCTTCCTCTGTGGTGAGCAACGGTTGTGTTTCAGGTTATTGAAGCTGGGCATCACCACACCACCTCCTTTTGTTGTCCCAGAGGGGCACCTCGGGGCTGGGGCAGTGCCCTGCCCCTACCTGTGATAGCAGCCATATCCCCATAGCTGCTGTCTGGTGACCAGGCAGGACATGGGGGCTGCCAGCCACCTCCTGAGGGTCTGCTGTCTGCTTCAAGTGGTGGAAGCAGCTGGTAGGGCACACTGCTCAGGAAGCTGGTGTTTTCCATGAGCATCCTGCTTTCACTGGCTCCCTTGTTGCAGGAGCAGCACTACCAAAGAGGATCCTGCCATAGTGGGAGGGAAGAGACCATTCCTATCCATCCCCAGTTCCCACCAGGGCTGGGAGCTGAAAGCACCGCAGATGAGCTGTTCTGGAAGCCACGCTGCTGCCTGTCTGCACAGCTCATGCCTCAGGCCATGGAGATTAACTGTTCAATGGATAAAAGATTGTGTCTGCTGACAGCTCACCTCCCCGGCCGCTGCTGAGCCTCGGCGCGCATCAGAGGAGAGCGCCGAGCATGGGCGCGGATTTCCTATCCAAATGCGATACAGCTGTTCCTGCTTCCTCTCCAAAGGCCGAAGCAAGTTTTACAAAATCGATTTATCATGTATTTTCTTTGACCGAGGCTCCTTGTGGATGTAACCTGTGCCTGAACTGCCCAACCTCACAGCATCAAGGCTGGAGCAGGCAAAGAATGTGACTAGTACAAGCGCAGAGCTCGGAGGGGAGTATCCTCACAGCAAGTCCGGGGGCTAAACACCATCTCAGTGGGAGTGCCTACTGCAGGGCGGACAAAGAAACAGGACGTCAGAAGGGGCTTTTTGGGAATCGGTACCCAAGGGCTTGTCCCCAGATCTTGCTTGGGAGACCGCAGTTTTTAACCTCCCCCATATGCAGCACGGATCGAGACAGCTCCAGAATCAGGTTTAGCGCCTTTGCAGGCACAGCTCAGTTCCTGCACCCCTCTGTGCGCCCAGAGCACAGTGAGCCGTCCCCAGCCACCACACCTACAGTGGAAATTGGTGGCAGGGACCAAAGCAGTCAAAAGCCCCAGGCAGTGTACTGCAAACAGCAACACACTGCCTTCCTGCCCCAGCCTCTGCGCACAGAAAGGGCCTTTAGCTGAGAGCTGGATTGCCCCAGCCTCTCCCTGGGCAGCACCTGCTTTTCCATACCTCTCATTGCTTACTGCTCATCCCTGCTGGCTTGGACCCTTGCATCTGGAATTAGCTGCTCCTGAAAAGTTTTGGTGCTGGACCCTGTTGGGAAAGACCAGAAGCCCAGCTTATGGGTCCTTTTTCCAGCTGGACGAACTTAGGCAAATCCTGAGGCTGACAAGGCTTGTGCTTGCCATCGTTTTTAATGCTGAGGGTAAAAAGCTATCTCACTAGCTCAGGGCTGCTGGGATGATATCACTAGTTTGCTTTGAAGCCCAGTTCACAGAGGAAAGCTAGGTCCCAGAGCCCCAGGGGTGGGCTGCATGCCAGCGGCTATGCTGTGTCTTGCTGGCCAGGAGCTGTGAGTGCTGGCACTCCCAGGAGGCTGGTGGCAAGGATAGCAGTGGTGGGAGTGGAAGAGCAGGGAGCCCTATGTGTTCTGGCTGGCTGGGAGCAGTGGTGGTGGCCAAACAGCAATAGCCAGGATTTGCCTTTGACACGGACGCTTGCATTTGTTGTGCTAACTGGGTGGGAGGCAAATCAGTGCCAGCTGTTCGAGTTCATCCCACTGGAGTGTGGTTAGTGGATGCAAAGCCTCTTGGCATCAAGCACACAGGATGTTTTAAGATACTTATCAGATCAGGCTGCTTTAGACACCAAAGATTTTGACACTGGATACTGGATGTATCTCTGACCCCTGAGGGCTCTGGCCAAGTCCCAGGAAGGCTGGCATGACAGTAAGATGCAAAGAAGTCTCTAAGGAAAGGCATGCACAAACTGTAGACAAAAATATCCCATCATGTTGTGAAGTATGTCTGAATATGTAAATGGGGTGGCTCAGGTTAGGAAAAGACATGGTTAAGAAACCATTTTAGAAACATCCCTCAAGTCGACATCTTTTGTATCTGTCAGTGCTGCTCTTCCAGCAGCACATAGAGGTTGAAATGGGAAAGAGCAAAGCACTTGTGAGCCAGATCTCACTTTGTAATTCTGCATCTTTGCTTTCCTAGCTGAGGGAGGCTGGCTTTGCCATGACAGTAACCTGGCCTTTTCATATGGCTGCTCAGAGCAGAAGCAGTGAATACCAGGTTTTCCTAATGTGACAATCAACCACCTGCCAGCAAGACACCTCTCTGCCCCAGCTGAGGGCTGCAAAGTGCCATCTCAGATTCAGGAGCAAAGAGCTGGGGGCTGCCCATGGGCATGGCTTTCCAGCAGCCACTGCCAGGGGCTGGGACATGGCCAGGAGGTTGCTGAGTGCCTCAGAGACCTCAGGTCAGCAGTCTCAGACTCTTGTCCAGCAACACTGTGTGCCTCTTCATTAACCCCGTGACAACCGCAGGTGATAAGAGGTGGCTCACAGCAGGAATCACCATGCTCTAGACGTCTGCGAATGTCATGACACAGACCCAGTGAGGCTGTGAGTGAGGTAGGACCTTCCCCCTGAACCCAGGGACACCCCAACCCCAGACAAGCACTGGCACAACACCCACCATCCCTTTTCCTTGGGGTGCACTCGGCACCCAAGTGCTGTTCTCACCCCTCAGGGCTCAGGCAGCCCCTGGGGTGGGCAGCCAAGGGCAGGACACTGCACACATCAGGAGCAAAAGCACATAGAGCCATCACATGGTGTCTTCAAGCAAGCAGCAAGTGCCTTGCAAGTCCCATAGTACCCCTGTTATGAAGAGCACAGCTGCTACATGGGGGAAGCATCTTTTGGTTTATTAAAGAATGGGAATACAACTTGTGGGCCCATCCATGAGAGCTGGGTGCCAGAAGCAGGGCTGGGTTTTGGCTACAAAGGTGTGGTCTCCTCTCCAGGCAGCCTTCAGCAATACAGGCCAAATTTCCTATCTAGCAGGGCATCCCAACACCCCCATCCCAGCAGTGCTCCATCTGGAGCGGAGCCCCTCTCCATGCCAGCCTTAGCCTTGGTTACTTATTGCTTTTAATGTGCTAGTCTAGTACAGAGTGAATTCAAAATCAAAAACGCATGTCTTTCGCCGTGTGTTTGTGCTGTCTTCAGGCTGTGCTGGCAGCCCTGGCCGTCAGACCTGGAGAGGGATGGAAGAGAGGGACAGATGAAGTCAGGCTGGGCAGGGAGCAGAGACATCCCATGGACAACAGTGCTCCAGGACAGGCTGTCTCCACCGGCACGCCACAGAGCAAAAGCCTTTGGCATCCACTGCCGGTGCTAAGCAGGTGGTGATGGTCTCCTGGGGCTGGTGGAGAGGAGGAGCTGGCACCCAGCAGGTTGCTCAGAAGCACAGGCGTGAGGGCTGGGAGTCACAGCCAGCCCGGAGAGACACCGTGGTGCATGTGCCTTGCCCGCTCACCTGGGGGAGGACAGCCCCAACCAGCCCATGGAGCCAGAGCCAGAGGGGAGCTCCAAGGGCAGGCACCAACCTGAGGTTTACTTGAATGTGTGGCTCTCAGCTCCTCCCCGGCCAAACCCTGCAAGAGAGACAGAGCCAAGTCAGCATTTCTGCTGGGGAGCAACAGGAGCCCCAAGCCCCCTTTCCCTCACAGCCCCAGCCACAATAACCCTACCTTTGGGCCCGAACAAGGCGGCATAGCAGGGGTGGTTGCAGTATGGCTTGCCGTCATGCTGCAGGGAGAAAGAAAGAGCATCAGCCCTGACTGCCCTTCGTCTCCATCTCTGCTCATCCCTAGCTGCCGGACACAGGGACCTCCTGGACAGCAAACCTCACCTCTGCATGGCCTCCAGATGTCAGGGTCTTATTACATTTCTCACATCTCAAGCAGGGCCGGTGCCAATCTTTCCCCAGAGAAGTCACCTTCTCAGCTGCCATGGAAAGGAGATGGGTTAGCTGAGGCATTGAACAAGTTGGCTTTGGCAGGCTGGCCTCCCTGTCATCAGCCCAAAAGTGTTTATTTTGGGGCATTTTGTCAAGTCTATTTGTCCAGGATAGAGGGCACCGTGTTTCAAACCCAAGTGTTTGCTATGCACACACACAGCCATGTGCATCCAGGCACCAGGATCTGCAACAGCAGTGCCATGCCCAGGGTGAACATTGCCACATGCATGCAGACAGATTGACTTGTATCCATCTTCCAAGGATTTGAGGATGTCCCCACTTCCAACATCAGCCTGCAAGGGGATGAATTTCTCCCTAGATGCCTGGAGCCCAAGTAATCACTGGAGCTGGCAGGGGTGAAGGGGAGATGCTGGCAAGGATCAGGATGGCAAAGCCATCACTGCACCCTGCCAACACAAACCAGTTCCCTCCAACCACCAGAGCTCTGGCCCCAGCTCTGATACTCCATGCACCATAGCAAACCAAAGCAGGGCTGGAGCTTGGATGGGGTTCAGGCAGCGGCGGGGGACACAATATGCTCTTTGCTGGAGCCAGAACACATTTATAGAGAGAGGGGGGAACACAGAGTGGTTTTTAATTGCAGCACAGTGGGGGAGGAAGGTATTTTCTGCAGGCACATGTGCTCTTCATATTGGAATTTGCACTGCTAGGGATTTATGAAGTGATAAAGCAGAGCTTTCCACGGGAACATCATCAGAGCCAGGTCTGAGCACTCTCCCCGTGCCTCCAAAAGGAGGTCAAGCAATGAGACTGGGTCACTGCTGGCACATGCCCTGGGGGAGAGGCTTCAGCAGCCTAAAGCATCTCTTCTTTGGAGTCCAAATATGCCCACAACAGCTTATGCAAGAAGCAAGCTGGCGGCTGCAGAGGTGGGAGCGCGGGCAGTGCCCAAATGTCATGAGGCAGCCCTGCTGCCATCCCCAAGCACCACAAAGAGCCTCCTGTGCCTGCAGCCTTGCGGGGGCCACAGCATCCTCCCCCTATGTTGCCCTCTGAGCCTGGCCCACAGCAGAGCCTTCCCATCACTGGGTTACTGGAAGGAGCCCAGCCTCCCCACCTCTCAGACAAGTATTTGGACCCATGCTCAGACAGCAACTCCGCCGAGGCTCACTGCAACGGGATCCATCCAGCCCTCAGCCATGCAGAGAAGGCTCCCCTGGAAAGCTGGTGGTGGACCTGCAACCCCCATCCCCAGTCCTCAGCACCATCTCCTCCTCACCCCTGCTCTCTACAGACACGATTTGGCTGAAAGCAGCCCAAGGCACGCCCAAGCAGAACTGCAAGGCTCTGAGAGCCCCGGGGTGCCCGGGAGCAGGGTTTGTTCTGCCTCCTCTGCCAGTGCTCCTTATCTGCAGGCACAGAAACGAGGCAGTGAGCTTGGTCCTCCAGCAGCTTTTGAACCTTCCTTAGCCTCTGCACCAACAGAGACATTTCATAAGAGCAGCCTGATAAGCACGGGGCCAAACCTGTCCTTGGTCAAACAGCCCCAGACTGGAACCTCCACAGCTGCACCTGTGGGCACAGCAAACCCAGCTTGCCCTGACTGGGATCAAAGCCCATCCATGGGGAAAAGCAGACACTGACACCAGCATCTTGGTAGGTGCTGATACCAAGCCATATGAGTAAATGAGGTGTCCCAAGACCCCCAGTTGCAGGAGCGAGCCATGAACTGCATTGTGGCAAAAGCCTCACCTCAACGCCTGGCTACAAGTGGCAAACTCAAGTTCAGGCAAAGTGGTGTTACACAACCACAGGAGCCACATCCCCAGCCGCCCTCCAGGCAGCACCCATGACAGCCCCAGCACACCTCCCGAGGGTGAGCATCTCTAATAGACACAGCTCTTTGACAGAGAGGGCGGCTCTGTGCTTGAGCCTCCAATTCTTTTGCAGAGCACAGGCAGAAATGGGGACACACACATAGAGAAGAAATATGGCAGAGTGAACAAAAGTGATGGCACTTGGGTCCCTGATGTCTCGTTTTCAGTGAGCCCAATAAGACTCATGACTAGCCTGCAATGGTGGCTTAAAAATAATGCCCCAGAGCAGTCACCACACTCTGCTAAACCACACAGGACAACATGTGGGCAACCCACTGACACAGGAACATGCCCTTGGGAAGGCACTTGCTTGCTTGCCTGCCAAAGTGTTCAGAGCAATGGGCTGTACTAGTTGGGCTTTTGGGCTCCAAACTGATACAGGGCTGTGGGCAATGCTAGGAAGGAAACAGGGCTGAGCTCCCATGCTCTGCCATGACCCTGTCTGCAGGTTGGGCCACGCACCGCAGCCCACTTGCTGCAGTGAAACATCTCTTTGGGTGGGTTATAGGGCGACCCAGCCAGGGCACCCCAGGGACCCACTGCACAGGGCTGCACAACTCTGGGGCACCCCGTCAATTTGCAGTGATGGGTTCCACAACATCTGAGTACCCAGACTCCCAGTGCTGGTGCACAGCGACCTGTAAGCACCAGGGTGCCCGGGGACCCGAAGCCCTGAGGGGTGCAGCATTAGCGTACCCCGGCTTAAGCAGCCCAGCGGACCCCGAGGCGTGGAGGCCGGCGGCAGGGAGCGGGAAGCTCTTACCGAAGTAGACCTCCTTCTGGCAGCGGGGGCACTTGGGCATGGTCTCGGCTCTGCTCGGCTCGGGGCGCCGCTCGCACCGGTCTGTGGGATGCTCGACTCTGCCCCCGCCGGAGTCACTGCCCGGCCGCCCCTCCCCGCCCCGCCCAGATGTGCAGCCCCGCCCGCAGCTGGAGGCGCGCGCGCAGGGCACAGCCCTGCCGGGGCTCCCAGGGCGGGGCCGGCACCCCTTGCGCCCCTGCACCCCTTACCCCTTCAGTCCATCCACCTCTGCTTCCTGCACCCCTTCCACCCTTTTCACCCGCATGCCCTTCGCATCTTGCAGCCCTTCACCCCTTACACCCCTACATCCACTACGCCCAACACCCCCAGCACACTCCACACTTTTCAGCCGTGCCCCGTCTGCACCCCGATTCGCTGCACCCTGGCTCCCTGCCTGTTCTCTGACCATGCTTGTGCCGTATGGGTGGCTAAGCCCCGCTTTGAGTGGGGCTGGGGTGTGATTGGCATCTGTCAATCACACTCCCGGATACACGGGGTGCTGACCACCAGGGCTCATCCCCTCTGAGCACAGATCTGTTTTCTCCCAAGACAGTGTAAAAGTCGACCCTCAGGAGGGGTGTTCTGCCCATGGGGAAGTTTGGGGTACTAGGTGAAGCAGGAGAGAGGCGTAGGGCTGTCACTTTCCTGTTGCAGGACCTGAAGAATGGTGTAGGTGCGGGACATGGCTCCATTCACCGTCGAGAGCCAGCCCGTCCACGTCGCTAACTGTTGTCATTTTATTAGGAGCGAGGACTTGCTGTTCCTTCATGCTTGGCTGTGAAGGAAATGAAAAGCCTATCCAAAGGTCTGTTTTGTATGAAACAATCCTCCCCAGGGCACGTTGCTGTTCTGGGAAGGTCATGAGGGCTTGTGAAACCCAGCGCCAGGACGCCTAGTGTCTGCCTCCCGAAATGCAGGGCACCCCTCGCCTGCATAAACAGGGCCCTGTTGACATCGGAGCCCGCCCTTGTGCGCAGGAGGAGAGGCGGCAAGCTGTGCCCCGAGAAGTTCAGCTGTGATTGCTCTATAACCCAGCCTGGCTCCAACCTCCCTTCGCAGCGGGGTCTCTCGTCCCATTCTCTCCGCTTCTGTCTGTGGTGCCGGGCTCACCCCACTGCTGGCTGGGGAGCACCTCTGACATGTGCATGGGCACTGCAGGGCTCAGCAAGGCAATCAGCAGCCTGTTCGGGTCCTGACATTGCTGGGAAGCCCGCTCCCAGCTAAGGCATGAGTCATGCTGAGACAGTGTCCTGCAAAGGCTGCTTCCTCCACCCTGCGCACTCCC
>JAOEHY010026293.1:13447-38074 GCA_025447955.1 Psilopsiagon aurifrons | reverse complement strand
TTTAGATTGGATATGAGGAAGAAATTCTTTACTGTAAGGGTGGTGAGGCACTGGAATGGGTTGGCCAGGGAAGTTCTATGATTTTATTGCATACTAATTTTTCTAAAAAAAAGTCTAAATGCAGAGTGCAACTGTAGAGTGGGTGAATGCAGGTTTCCTGATACACTGCAGATCTAATAGGCTTTCAGTTTGACTGCCATTTCACTGTGACACCCTTAACAATTCTTAAGTATTAGACGATTACATCTAAGACTGTAATGTTCTAGCACTTTAGCTTTAAGAAAGACCACTTCCTGGTTGGGAGCACAGCAGAGATAAAAC
Source organism: Psilopsiagon aurifrons (assembly GCA_025447955.1). Taxonomy (NCBI): domain Eukaryota; kingdom Metazoa; phylum Chordata; class Aves; order Psittaciformes; family Psittacidae; genus Psilopsiagon; species Psilopsiagon aurifrons. The sequence continues at coordinate 37,753 of JAOEHY010026293.1, read as the reverse complement.
GTTATCTTAAGAAGAGGTGTAATGAATGAACATAAAAGATCAGGTTTCTTCATGGAAGGGATACAGTCAAGAATGTGGAGAGGGCAGAGGGCAATCGAGTTCTTAAAAACCATGCAATGCATACATCAGCATTACATAATAAATTGAATAAAGCTGGGAATAATTTTGCAAAGAAATAGGATTTCATGTCAGGAATTTTAGGCCTACAGCAGGGAGGAGTGTTTGGGATACTTGTTGAATTAGATTACAGGCACAGTATGGGGTTCTTACCTACAATCCTCTGTTTACAAACAGGGAAGTCTAAAAGTAGGTGTAGACCTGAAGTCAGCAGGACCAGTCTAAGTACCCAGAATGTAAGTGCCACTAATAACTGGTCCTAAAACACCTTGCTGCTTAAAACCACTGTCAAATCTATTTGTTAAATGTGAATCGTTAGGGGGTTGTATTTTTCATTGTTGTTGTTTAATCGTGGACCATAAATGACTATGCTTTTAAAAGGCTATTCAATGAAGTGTATGTTCTTGGCTTATAAAATACACCAGCAGTTTTGGAAACGTATTTTAATAAAGGCTCTGTCTGTAAAAACACTAGGAAAATATTTTTCTCCATTGCAAAATGCTGTGCTGCTTAATCACATACCTAGCTCCGCCACCATACCAGAAGCATTTGCATTGTCAGTTCCATTTATTGTGTTTCTTGTGTTACCTTTTTGCTTTGCTCATTCTTTTCTCTGCTAAGGTTGGCTGGTTTTCCTCTTTCCCCATCTTGTCACCTCAGGCCTACATTTGAATCTCTTTTCACATACAAGCTGTCATCCATTCCTTTTTCTTTTGCTTCTATTCTTCCACAGCCTTGCTGTCCATTGACCATGCTGAGCTAAGTTACATCAGAACCTGTGTAATAATATTTATCTTACTTTTTAAAAACTGGATATTTTTCTTTCATTTGATTATATTAATATCTAATAAAACATTTGATACATCTTTTGATTTTTGGTAGAACTTTGTGTAAAGATCAGTGACAAAAGTATAGTTATTTGCAAGAATCAAACATCTGCCTATGAATGGCTTTATTTTTATGAAATAACCACTTAAAATTGGCTTTTAAACTTTAAAGCTTTTTTCTAGAATTAGTCCAGTGGGTTGGAGCTTTCCATTCTGTTATATGCAGAATTATGGAAACATTGCAATTAATATTTCAGACAAATGGCAGCCTTTTTTCAGTAAAAGAGAATATCTTCAAACAATGGGCTGTAGAAGTAAACCAAAGCAAAGAATCATTTGTCTTGCTTTTGCTTTTCATCTTTCCTTTTTTTTTTCTTAAAGCATTTACTTAGTTTATGGGGTTATTTTGCTACTTGCAGGAGTTCACAGTAGACAAACACACTGTAAGTAAGATGGTTTAATAACTTTATTGCTAGGTTGCTAGAGATTTCATCTTATGGTCCAGTACAGTGTACAAAATTGCTGAGTCAGAATTACAGGGGACAAGTAAAACACTAGGACAATGTATTATGGATGTGCTGCTCTGAGCTAAAATGTAAGATTAGCTAATTTCAACAGACAGTTTGGTGTCTTTAAATATGTGTACTTACATTGGAATTTATAATTTTGACACTGTAAGGTGTGGTTTCTTTAGGTATTCATTCTGAGTTTAAATATATATATATTTGCATTTATATATGTGGTATGTTGAAAATTTTACAAATGCTTCGTTAACAGATAACGAATATAAATAGCTGGTTTCCTAATGTTACAAGCTTCTTAAGCAAAACTAGTTACAAATAAAATGTCTTTCCTGTTGTGTTCTATAAAAGTGCAGTTCTACTCTTTAAAAATAATTCTCTATGAAGAAGCAATAGCTGGGTACATTCACAGCTCTGTCTGCTTGGTTCAATGACTTGGTGTTTCCAGCTTTTCAGGCTTCTTTAGTAGCATGGTACGTAAGCTGGATGAACAGCTTTGTCTTAAGTACAGAATCTTTTAGTAAATAAGTTTAAACATTCAGATCCCAGAGCAAGCATTATTTTAAGATGAACATCTTTGTCATGGAGACAATGCTCAGCAAAATCTACAGGAATTTGAAATTACTGTTTTTTATTCTCTCCCCCCTTTTTTCTAGAGTAGGACCACACTTTTAACTGCGGTATCTTGTTTAAATAACTTCAACATCATGGCTTTGTGCCAGCCAATGATGAAGGCACTGTCTTGTTGCTACTTTCTATGAATTGATACAAAATTAATGAGAAATGAAACTATTTGGATGTGGAGCCTTAATATGCCTAAAAAGAAACAATTAACCCTTTGAGTACCTTAGGACATATCTTCTTTAGCAAGTGGGCACTCACTCAGATTTGGAGGCATACAGCATCCTTTCTCATCAGCTGGAATAGAGTGTTGCCTTAAGTGACAATGCCCTGGGACTTCTGAAACTTAGAACTCAAAGGGTGATTTTAGACTACTGTTTTGGGACTTTCTGGTTTGTGGGTATTTCGGGTTTTTTTTTGTTTTGTTTTAACAGGGAGCAGAATGAAAAGGTCTTTGAAAAACTCCTTTGTATACTATTATTTTTACATGATGGACTAACCAGCTTCCAGGTTCAAAATTACTGTTAATCTGAGAAAACATTAACTGGCCTAAGAATTCTACACAGAGAAAAAGAGTACCTGGTTACCACCATATGTGCAAAATAAATTGCTTTATTAAGTATATATTTAGGGAGAGAGGCACATTTGTGTGTGTTCACTATGACAAGTATGTCCTTGTAAACAAAATTTTAATCAGGCAATGATGAAACTAATACAGTAAACCACAGTGATAAAACCAACATTTACATGTTTGATTAGTTGATTAACATGTTAAAAGATGCACAGTGCAGCCAGCTGTATACTAAAGACTGTACAAATTATGTGGTTTAAACTTCCATCACAAAAATGAAGCTGTCAAATTTAAATGATACTTTTACAGTCCTAGTTATCTGGAGTTGAAGATAAATGTGACCTTTTTTCTCCCTTGGGGGGGAAAAAAGTAGCTTAGGTGCATACAGTGCTGAAAGCAATGGGAAAACCAGGAGTCTTACAAGAAGTGAGTAAAAATTCACTGACTAATGTTTTTATTCTAAACAGTGCACCTTTAGTAATGTAATAGTCCCTTTGACTGAAGAATGGAATATAATTTTCTACTTGTATATGAACTTGAAATAACCAAAAGTCTTGGTTGGTCTGGCTTTGGATTTGCATTGTACTGAAACCACTGAATTTTAGACATTTTAGGCATTTAAACTGCAAGTTCAAATCGCTAGTAAACTGCATTCTGAATGTAGAATTCTAGAACTAAATAAACTCTATGCATATTAGACTTATTTTACTTGGTCTTAAGTTTCATAATAGCATTGGATTGATCATAACACAATTTGTAGTTGCAGAGTTGAGTGATAGCTGTCTGGCTCCCCTAGAAGCTGTATTTTGTTGTATTTCTGAATGACTATATAGATTGATACTTCATAGCGCAGAAAAAAGATGAAAGACATTACCTACCCCTCAAACACTGCAAGAATCTTTATTCCCTTTTCTCTCACATCTGGACATACAATTTGATAGCTAGATGATCAGATGCTGATATGGAATATCATCTGGATATGGAAGAGGCAGACATGCATACACAGTATCACTACAAACTTAATTTTGTTTCATACTTTCATCATTACTACAATTTGACATTCAGAGAAGCATTTACTTTAAAAAAAAAACATTAAACTGACCATTGGAACAAGGCCAGAATGCAAACTTATTTGCAGCAGAAAAAATACAGGATTCCTCTTGTACAATTAATGCTTCTCTGAAACACAGCATCAGCATTATAACAGCAATAAAATAATATCACTTTCTCACACTTAAAGCCCCAAGAGCTACATAGTGGTTTCGATCACCATTTTGGTCGTAGGAAAGCTGAGGCACGTAATCTGGCCAGTCCATAAAGGGTCTGTGTCAGAAAATGATCTATGATTTGGAAATCCATGGCTTGAAATTGTTGATCCCAGCTGATGTAGCATTATCTGTGATTTTCTAAGTTGCCTGAAATTCTGTTTATACAAAAGAAGGCTAATTTAAGCTAAGGGGCTGATCGGATTTTACTTTTCACCTGACATTGATGAATTAAAGGCAGCAGTTTGCCTTCCTCATGAAGCCTTTGAGTATCTGTAGCACCTCCAACAAAAGACCCATTAACAAACACTCTTGGGACCTGTCAAGAAAGTGAAAATTATGTTAGTTACTTGGATAAAAGATAAAAATCTAAGCGACTCCACATGGACTGTAGTATACACACAACAGCTGAGTTCCTACATACGCATATTTAATACTACTGTACAACTCATGCATTTCTGTAGTATTTAGAGAGATTGGAAACTCTTCACGTGCACAAAGGGCATAAAGTCAGTATATGGGAGATTGTATTAAAATAATTGAGTCAAGTGAGACTGTATAAAATTAAGAAACTATGAGGTGTATGTACACCTACACAAATGAAAACTGATTTTGATATCTCAAAGTGGCACCCGCAGGGCGAGGGTCTCAATAGGCAGAGACAGTACACAACCTTTCTGCAGTACCCTGTATTTAACTTATGATCTTGTGTTGTGGGTTCAGCAGTAGCAGTCTTTTTTCTCCTTGGTAGCTGGTGCCGTGGGGCCGGTTAGCTCAGTTGGTTAGAGCGTGATGCTAATAATGTATCCCGAGTTTACATGTCTTGAAAAAGCAAAGAACTTGGTATGGTCATAACTCATGAGAAACAAGTGTAGTGTAAGTTCTTACTTTGCTTGTTACATGTAAGAACGTATACTTACAGTTCTGCCACCGGTCATCTGCTCAAGAATGTCTTGGATCTGACTTCCATTTTTGTTCATGTCCAGTTCCACAGCTGTATAATTCACATTTATACTCTCAAAAAGCTTTTTTGCCATTCTGCAGTAGGAGCATGTTGTTTTGGAGAAAATCACCACACAGTTGTCTGAAATAATCTCCTGTATGCTCAAAAGGATGTTGAAGTCAGGGTGATTTGTTTTTTTAAGTCAGTTGTATTTCAACAGTATCAAGCAGTCATAAAAACAAATGCAGAAGTTGTAAGTCTGCTATTACAGTAACAAATAACAGAAAATTATTCTGTAAAAGGCTTTCTGAAGTATTTTTAAACAGGGACAACTGGGGATTTCCCAGCCATGCTACAGCAATGGCTGGCTATTTCTGAACTGTCTTCTAAAACATTATACTTTTTTTCTCATTTTTTAAGGTAAAGTGAAAAGCTAGTTAAGCTTCTAAATTTCCCCTAATTCTAATCTAAAGCCACAAGAATCTTAAGGTGAGGAATGAACTATAACTCCTTAAAAGCAAAGGAGCAGAACAGCAACTTCCTCTATCAAGGCATCTGTTAAGAAGATATCACCTGTATGGTGAGTGTAAAACATATCCACCCTACATCTTTTTTTGAAGCCTCTGTGGTGGCCTTACACCTCCTCTAGGAATGCATCTCATATTTCTGCATCAGAAGAAAAATTGCTTCCTACCTGACCACTAAGAAAGTCAGGCTTTTAACCTCAAAAAGTTCAGATGCACTTGGCCAGATCCCAAAGAGTGTCAGCACAAGTGCAGTAAGCAGCGAGATGCAACCTTAGCAGTTTGCAGAGCTACATGGAACATAAAAGTGACTTCTCTTGCTTCGCTTGAGCTTTTCAGTTAAAGGTATGCTCTTTTCTCTGAGTAGAGTACCTGGAATCAGTTAAAATTGAGCAGTATCTGACTTTCAGGAATACTATGATCTTCTGGGAGCAGAGAAATAGAGGAGAGTTGACATTAACAATCTCTATGAGAAGCACTGCTGGCACTTGTGAAGTTGTGTCTGACCTGGACTTCACTCCAAAAAGGAGAATGATTGAGAGGCATGTGTTGTGACTGTCATGCAATGGTGCCAATCCTGAGCCTGCTTTGGCTCTGCAGTCACAGACCTCCTACGATCTGCCAAACAATCTATACCTCCTTGAACTATTTAGCACAGCTTTCCCTGTCCATCAGGCAAGCAGGATGTGCTGGTGGCACGCAGAATGACAAAAGGGTTTCTTTTTTCCACCTCTGTGGAAATTGTACTTAATGCCCTACAGAGTGTTCTTTCTCTTAAGTTCCTGATCCTGCAATTTTCTTATAAACTGCCTATGAAGAGCAGTGGTTTGCACGGACTGAACTTCGGACCAGCCACACCTTTTTACTTTACTGTAAATTCAAAGTCATTGCAGGCTGCTATTTATTATCAGGAAATTTACCTTAAAAAAACTCTTTAGATGTTTAAACTTTACTTAATGACAGACATTTTATGAGATTTAGTCCCCTACTGAAGTACTGATAGCAGTACTGATAGCATTACTGAATTTGAGTAGAGGTCTGCAAAAGATGTAAAATGGATACAGCCTAGAAAGACCAAGTTCCAGGGCTGTAGATAAATAGTGCTGGCAGTATTACTTACTAAACATAAGAATCACGTTCAACATGTAGAACTATTTCCAGAATGTCTTTGTATAAATCAGAAGAGCTTTTAAGTAACTTATGGCTTTTAGAAGTGTTGAAAAAAAGAACTGCACTAATGACATTACCTGTATTTGATTCACAGCAGCATCATTAGACAATCCCACAGTAGTCTGATCATTCTCCATTCTAAAGCTAAAGAGAATTTAAAGTCAGATATTTGAGCTTTCAAACAAATGACACATACTTCACGAATTAAAGGCTGACTTTGTACTGTTTTGTTTAAGTAGTCAATGTGATTTCTGCATTACATGTGTCATTTTTCTTCGGCTGCAGTACCCACAACCATGCTAGTTCTCACAAGCCTGCAGGAAGCTGAAAATGGAAAGACGGATGGTGCAGACTAGAAAAATAACCAAAACGGTCTCCTCGGAAAGACAAATACCTTTTTCCTCCTCACGTGATAATACAAACACACGTGTCAAATCCGGCACCGCGCTGTGCTCAGCCTCACCACCCTGCTCTAAGGGAAAGGACCCCTCTCGTTTCCACCAGTGGAGCGCGTTCAATAGACGTGCTGCTCCGAGGCCTGCGCTCCCCGATACCGACCGCCCTCCCGCGACCCCACAGCCCGGGCGGGCCCGGTGCCCGCCGTTCCGATGCCGGAGGGCCGCTCCTCCGAGGGCGAGCATTCAAAGGCCACAAAGACTTAAACCAGGACCCGCAGCAGAGCAGAGGTGAGGGCGCAGAGCTCCGGCCCGCGGCTCCGCACCGCTCCTACCTCCGGCCGGCCGGCCCGATCAGCCCGCGGCGCAGCCCCGCCGCCGCCCGCCGCAACGCCCCCTGCAGGGCCATCGCTGCCAAGGGGAAGGGGCGGAGCTTCGCCGCGGTCCTCACGGCGGTCCGACATCGCTCGCAGGTCCCCGCACCGCCTCTCAGGCGGGCGTAGGGCTGCCCAGCACGCTGCCGGTGTCCAGAGGCGCCTCTGGTGCGGGCGCGCCCGGGGCCCGATGGGTCCTTACAGTGAGGGTGCAGAGCCGAGGGATATTTTCTTTAGCACTTTATTGTGCGGTGTTTTAACGGCTTACTCTTGTCAGGATTAAACTGCGCCTTTGTGTTTGATAAAGCGGATATTTTTCTCTTTTATTTCCTCCCCATTGTACCTAGGTTCGAGGTGTTTTCCTTTCTGACCTGCAGCCTGAAGTGCATACACCGCTTTCTGGGGGTTGTCTCGAGGCGCTGCTGTCCTGGTGCCACCGGCCAAGCGCTGCCTGTCCGGGGGTGCGGGTGGCATAGGCGGGCTCCTCGGCTCCAGCTGCTATCGTGACGCCGAAAAGGCGTGCTGCTTTCTGCGCCTGCCCGACACCGCGCTGCGGTGTGGGCGCTGCCCTTAACCGGGACCGCACAACGCCGGGGGCCGCGAACCCGGTCGTGGCCCCCTGCACTCCGCGCAATCCCCCTCACGAGGACACGGGTCCACCCGCAACCGCTAAGGCCGTGACGATGCTGCCGCGCGGGGGCACCATGACCGCGAGGGCGACGTCACCCCGAGGCCGTTACGCTCCCGCTGCCCAGCGGAGGCCCGGAGTGCAAAGTGGCCGGTTGGCAATAGCTTTGGGAGCGCCTGTGCCATCGATATCTTTGACTCTCTTTACGCTCGTGGCGATAACGACCGAACCTCGCCACTCTAAGCTGTGTTCAGAGCGCAGCATTAGGAACGGTGCCAAATCAGCCGGGTGCCACCCTGGAGGCGGGGTCGCGTCTCTCCATGGCAACCGGTTCGGCGTCGCCCCCTGGAGGCGGCGGAGGTAGTGGTGTTACTTCAGGCGTTCGCGATGGGCAGCCCGGGTCCTGTCGGAGGGGTCCTTGCTCGGCTGGTGGAGGGGCCGGAGCGGCAGCGGCCGGTGGCTGCGGAGCGAAGATGGCGGACGTGCTGAGCGTGCTGCGGCAGTACAACACGCAGAAGAAGGAGATTGTGGTGAAGGGGGACGAGGTCATCTTCGGCGAGTTCTCCTGGCCCAAGAATGTCAAGACCAACTATGTCATCTGGGGGTGAGCGACGGGGCCATGCCGGGCGACAGGCGGCCGCTCGCTCGGGGAAGGGAAGGGCGCTTGGAGGAGGAAGAAGTTGTCTTGAAGTTGTGGGGGAGCGCTTGGGGAGCGGGGAGGGGTATCGGGGTCCTAACGCTTGTTGTCTTCAGCTGCATTGTAGGGAGCGGGGTGGGCGGGTGGTCTGGCTGCCGCCTCCCCGTGGGCCCCTCGGGATCTCACCGGGGCCGCGAGCTTCCTCTCTGCCTGGGCGCGGTGTCTCGGGGTGGTGTCCCGCGGCCCGTTCTACTGGTGCTCTGCGCGTCGCGGAGGGCGATACCCTTACCCTGTGTTGTTGGCAGCGCGGTAGGTCAGGGAGGTTTCGCTGGTCACTTCGGGAAGGTTTCCAAGACCGCGCCTGGTGCCTCTGCCCCGGGCCAGCAGAGCAGCGGGTCCGCGGTGAGGCCTTGTGTTGGCTCTCGGCCTGTCCGTGCCACCTGGGGAGACCGGAGAGTCGCAGCGGTGCTGGGTCTTGCGGGCTCATGCGATGAGATGGAAGGAGGCAGCTTCTCGAAGTGTTTTTTTATCTGTGTGCAAAACAGAGGTTACGTTCTTACTGTTTTAGTTTATCCGGGCTACTTTTCATTTCTTGGAGCTTTGCTCTGCTGTAGGAAAGTCAGTGAGGTCCAAATGGAGGCTCCCTCTGTGGTTCCCTGCCAGCCTTGTTGACCTATGGAGGTGCATTGCTTCTCAGCTGCTCTGAGCTGAGGCCTCTTCCTGCACTGGACCTAATGTAGCCTGGTCTTATCATAATAAAAAAGCAGACATAGAATTTCTGTTGGGTAAATGCTGATGTCAGGTTAAATGCTTATTTTTAGAAATTTTTTAGAAAAGGAGGCTTTGTACCTGTTGACTTTTCTGGTATGGTATGTATTACTTGCAGTGCAAGAGAGCTTTTCATTCTCCTTTCTTCTGAATTAAAACCAAGCAGCTGCTTGCTTTTAATGTTGTAACAGGAGGATTCAATGAATCTCTTTTAAACTCAAGGGAAAAAAAAACCCAACAACTTATTGTTAAGTATCAGGGAGTGAATGCTTAAGGTACTGATCAAAGAATGTCCTGTAAAGCTGATAGAAAATCAGAAAAATCTGCAGATTTCCCAAACAAAAGCCCACCCTTCTACTTCAGCCTATGACCAGGGGTTATTTTGCTTAGTTTTCATATCTATGGTGAGAATTTAAGTACTGATCCAATATCCTGACTTTTAGTTTGAGAAAAAAACCTTTTTGTTTAAGTTAACTTATGGAGAGATTTATTGTGAGACTAATTTTACATTGCACTGTGTTTAAAACTAGAAATGTGCTATTTTACTACTTAGTTCAAGCTTTCAAAAAATCATTTTGAATTTATTTGCTTTTCGTGGCTGAGGGGTGGATGCTGGTAGCTAGACTGAAAAAAATATTTGGATAAGCAGTTAACTTTTCAAATTCTTAAAAAGGCCTACTTCTGTTTTTGCTGAGCAACCGTATAGACAATTGTGATGGTTTCCTTGCTGCAAGTTGGTTTTTCCCAGGCAGCAGCAAGTAATGGTTAACCAGACAGACAAGTTTCATTGCTCTTCTGTAGGGAACAGAGAAACAGATATACCAGCCTAACTCTGCTGCTGCAGAGCGGCAGCTGTAACCTCATAATATCTGCATGCTCTGCCTTTCTGGCAGATGTGTTGTGGGATTTGGAGGTTTTTTGTTGTTTGGCTTGTGTGAAGTAAGTTAGTTGGCCACTTGGTTTAGACCAGTGGTGTCTGAACTTTTGGTGGGATCAGACCACTATCAATTCACAATGTTTCTTGTGAACCACCATGGAATTATTTGTGTCTAATTACATTGAAGACACTGCAAAAAATGAGACCAGTTATGCAAGCCATATTCAGTAGGTTTGACATCACAGTTTAGAGACTGTTAATTTATGTAATTTCCAGAATTAAGCAGGGATTTATGAGGAACACTTCCAAAAACTTTTATATTCAGGTCACTTGACAGGATCCAAGCTATGCTTGCAGTGAGCAGTTGTTAGTGGCTTAGTCTTTCATGAAGCAAATCTTGATTTCTCTTCTAGCTGTCCACAGTGTGGTTGCTGTAATTGCATCTCAGCTGCCAGTCTGGAGAGATTAATGCAAGTCCAACTGCCATGGTGGCATTCTGTCCCTGCTAGAATTAGAAGTAGTAGTCCCACTAGACATTTAAGACTGGTTCCTCAAGCAGCTAAGTTGGCAGAAGTCAGCAGCACTGCCCTGCACTGCCTTCTTTCTGTGGTAGCACAAGTGTCAACCAAGCAGTGGATTGGGGTGAGGAACGGAGCCAAGTTCAAAGTAACACAGAGGGGCAGGAGAAAAAAAAAAGGCAGAAAATAATTTTAATCTCCAGATAATCTAGTTAGTCTCCAGATAATAATGGTGTGAGGGCTCTTGCTGGCACATGAAGAAGGCTAGATGGTCTGTGATTAGGCGCTTTGTGTGTTTTGATCTAATGGCCCTTGAAGACTATAGCATCTGTTTCAAAACTGAAGGAAGGAAAATCAGTCTAACAGAGAAACTTACTTGCTTTGTTTACCCATTGAGAGGCTTGTATGCACAGCTGAGTTTTAAACCAGCGAGCTGCTGGGCATGGGTATAGAAATTTGTGTGATACTCTGCATGCCTAGACTTGTATTTTTAAAGTTTACTGTCTCATCCATGAAAGAAAGCAGTCCTCTAGTACCTCTATAAAAATTCATGCTTTGAAGCATGAAAGAGGAAATAAAGCGGTTAGAAATGAATGGACTCCTGACACCCATGGGTTGAGGGTGAGTGAAAGAGCAGGAAATAAATTTCTGGTGTTAAAAACAAGCAGGTGAAACTCCCTCTTGCATTATCAAAACATTTTCTCCATTTTTTTAAGCTGGAGTTTTGTATAAGAGGTGCAATTCTTAGTAACTATTAAAGCAAGAATATAACTACTGCACTTCTTGGACTCTGAATCTTCAGATTTTGTTTTCTTTTTTTCTTAAGTAAATAATGCCATTACTGAATGTAGGAAATAAGAGAATTAATTTCTTTGGCTACTTGAGATGCTTGTGAATTGAGAAAAACAACTGAACCTCTGGATCAGCTTGCTTTTAGTTTTTAGCTTGTTGAGAGGGTTTTTTATATCGGAAAATCTGAAAGGAGCTCAAAGTTTGCTGAAATGTCAGCTAGACTTAGATTTTCTCCTTGCGTACAACTGCTTGTCCATCTGATGCTTTCCCTTTAATGTGCAATATCTTGTACTCCTAATAAAGCATCCTCTTAGAACTGTAATGAGCATGGCGATTTCTTGTATGTGTGGCCTAAGTGATGAAGTATCAGATGTGCCCTGCTGAGCTTTGCCAATGCCTGTAGCTTTGTAATGCTGTATTTTCAAATTAATAGATAACTGTTCAGTATTTGTTTTCTAGTTTATGCCATTTATTGCTAAATATTGCTGAAGCTTGAATAGATGACCAGCCGGACTTTTTATATAATGTTCAGTGGATATGGCACACTTCAAAGAAATAACAAGTTATTCTGAAGTGAGATAATCTGAAATGTTGGGTTTAAAATGAAGTGACAGCTGTATCATGTGACGTAGGCTTCACTTCAGAGCCAAGTGTATGTGAACTAAACTTACGGCTTTACCAGTGCTCAAAGTATGTTTAGCTATCACTTCATCAAAGATAGCAGTGAAACAGTATGATACTCAAAACAGTTCCTTGCTGAGGAATCCAGTTGTGTTGGCTGTAATTGTGAGGTCAACTTTTGGCTTCTTAGCACTTGAAAGATACTATGTCTCTTCCCTTTACTCTTCATCAAAATACCATAAGTGCATGGCTTACTCTTTGCAGCGAGTTTTGGAAGTTTTTGGAAGGAAGGAACAGTGATGGAGAGATACCTTACTCTAGCATTCTCCTTAGGTTTGGAATAACTTCTTGCCACATGTTATTCATGTTTTGTTTTTCTCAGGCATCATTGTGAAAATAATGTTTTCAATCTTGCTGCCCGTAATAAGTTCTGAACAGGTTTTCTGACACTTCCATTCTGGATAATTTCAGAAAAGTGATTGGAAGAAAAGCAGTAGTAGCATTATATCCACAATATGGAGATGAGAGACTTGCACTTCTGTTGCGTTTGGTATATGTGTGTGTAACTCTTTCAAATGCAAGGAAGTTACACTTGAATTTTTCTAATTTCCTCTTCCTTTCGCCTGTGAGGTTGGCTCTTCTGGGTTGCATGTTTTGATGCTGATGGTGAGCCAAGCTACTGTACTTGGATGGAATCACTTTTTCTTACAGTTTTAATGGAAGTATTTTTTCCTGAAATCTCTGGTTTGGTAGAATTTCAGTGCCAGTCTTAAATTCTACAGTTGCGTCCTAGTTTTCTGGTGGGTTGACTTCCTCAGGCTTTGAGGTGAGCTGTTTGATCTGACTAGTTGGGGACTGATGCTGGGTCACGCAGAGGAAGCTCTCTCCTGCTTGGAGCTGGGATCTGACAGATCTCCAATCTGGGCAGTGGAATTGCTGGTCTCACTGGGGGCTGTGAATATGATGGAATATTTTAACTGATCAGAGAGTTAAAATACTTTGGGAGCAGGTTTTATTCTGAAATGGGGACAAGCATTGCTTCTCCTACAGCATGTTGCAGTAACAGCATAAAGGGGTGAATATCTGTGTGAGGGGGGAATTGCATTTGACACACATGCAGGCAAGCTAAACCAGCAGTTTTTGTTTAGCCTTGTTTTGTGGGATTGTTTCTTGTTGTGGTTGGTTTTGCTCTGCTTTTCAAATTGCTGCACAGAACAGATTCCTTCTTAGATTTAAAAGGCATCTCTTTCAAACAAGCTGTTTTGAAGCTGAGATTGAACTTGATGTTATGTTGCTCTGAAGTTATCTGACTTGGTTATGTGAGTTTGTTGTGATTTTGTAGTCTGTTTCACTTTTGCTGGTATTGTGTGCAATTAGTTTCTATCTGCTCCTTGTTTTGACCTTCTGGCACCATTCCAGCCTTTTGTTCTCTACACTTCATGGAGCTTCATTGTATTCAGAGTTCTTAATTGTGTTTTCTCTAGTGGTGAAAGTTCTGTCCCATTATACCTGAAAAGCATGTAATATGATTTTTTATTTAATTATTTTTTTCCATTTGCAGTTCAGTTACATTTCTCTAGCTGTCCCAGATAAGGTAGACAGTTCTTTGGTAATCAGAATAAGTATGTTTGAGATGCGGGAGAATGTGTTAATACACTTTCTGAAGTCTTGCTTCATGGTTATTTTATAACCCATCCAGCTCTTACTTTGGATTATTTTGGACAGTTTTTGTAATTCATTCAGTAACAAGGCTGCAAGAACATATATCAATTGCTCTTAATTATCACAATTGACGGTTCACTAGTTTGGCAATAGGCTGGTAATAATCTTACTGCTTGCCTTTTGAACTTTAATCTGGAAAGAAAAGAGAACTTTGTTAAAAAAGTGTGTGCGAGAGAGAGAGATGGAGAGCTTAAATGTTAAAATCTTTTTTTATGATTTTACAGGACAGGGAAAGAGGGACAACCCAGGGAATACTACACTTTGGATTCTATCTTGTTCCTGCTTAATAATGTGCACCTTTCGCATCCTGTTTATGTCCGCCGTGCTGCTGTAAGTAAATCAGAGTAACATTTAAGTGTATGAATTTAGCTGGGGAAAAGAAAAAAGATATGCAACAAAGTGATCAAATCACAGTACTTGTCGAGATAGAATATTTTTCTTGATAATACATTCCCTAACAGATTATCCCTTCAGTCCACCACGTTGAATTTAAAAAAAGAGTCCATTGCATGAGTATTAACAGTAATGGGAGCATTTCTCTTCATGTTCTATGGTCACAGCTGTCTCTAACACTAGTTATTTCTAAAGTACTTTTGTCCAGCTTCTTTCTGTTGTGCAATCCCAATTTAGATGATCCTTTAGTGCCCAAGATTGCAAGGATCCTACAAAACAGAAAAGTTCAGCAGAATAGCATTGGAGTGGACTTAGAAGTATGCAATCTAAGTCAAGAAATTGCTGAATAAGCTCTACAAATAATGATAGGGGAATTGAGACAAAGTCCTTTTGATTTCCAGTTGATTTCTATGAGCCTGTGTTTCATCTTCCCCTATATCACATGGTTACCTGCTATAGCTGTGTTGCATGTTGTGCATACACAGAAAGACAAAACTGAAATACACAATCTATGTGTATCAACATTGACTCCTGGCAAAGAAAAGTGTGTGTGTGTGAAAAGCTAGTTCTTAATCTTACTTGCAAATTCGAAGTGAAGGAGGAAAAAGGTTAGTAGTGAAACATCCTCTAGGAAGTAATTGTATTTTTAAGCTTGATAGTTCTTTTTGGGAGGTGTGACAGGTATTGCTGTCTGTGAGAATGAGTGATTTTCACTAAAAATGAAAAAAAAACATCAGCTTTCTGGGGGAGCAACAGTTTAATGTCAACTTTGCTATCTTTTCAGACTGAAAACATTCCTGTGGTAAGAAGACCTGATAGGAAAGACCTGCTTGCATACCTAAATGGTGAAACATGTGAGTGATGCTTTCTTTTAACTTATGCACATGGTGCATGCTACTGCTTCCACTTTATGACTCAGGTGAAGCATAGGAGCGGAAGGATTGTTAATGATGATCAGTTATCAGGTTAGCTGAATATGTTCAAGTTTGTCAAATGAAGTTAGGAATTATTTTACATTCAGAACAGTATTAAAGCATAGTATTAAAACATATTAGAACAGTGTTAAAAAAATAACTGTTTTTATAGCACTTAGAAAGGAGCCACATTACTACATCCTTTGGTAGATAGCTGTGTGTTAGAATGCTTAGTGTTTGTATTTTTTCTCTTTTTAGACTGGGAAAATTTTGGTAGTGCATTGATTATGATGCAATAAAGGTGTGGGATAAAATGGTGCAGTATAGTGGAGTGCGTCAAGTCACTGCATTGTCAGTCTGGCAGATTTGTCTACTCTTCTATCTTAATTTTTTTTGTTAACAGTAGTCAGAAGAGAGGTTTCTGTGATGAGAGAAAGATAAATATGGCTTTAAGTTGCTGTGTTTTGATGGTGATCTTACAATTTCAGTTATAGCGGAGTGTGAGATTATTTCTGTATTATAGGCAGTGAACCTTTTTTTATATAAATATATTTTGACGAGAGCAGCATGTTGTCTTTATTCCCCAAACTAGACAAACTAGTAGATCTTGATTCCAGGTTATAAAGTAATTATCTTTATGACTTTCTTTTCTTCTATGTGTATATACAGATCATAGTTTCACTGACTAATTTATGTTGGAGGGGACCACAGTAGGTCATCTGGTTCAACCCCCTTTTCAAAGAAAGGCTAACTTTCTAACTTCATATTCATTCAGGCTCTGAATATCTCCAGTGCCAGTGTTTGACCACCTTTGCTACATAATATGTAGTTAGATTCCCCTTGTTGCAGTTTATCTTCTTCCTCTTATACTGAAATACTTGTACTTAAATGTTCTGTTTGATTACAGCGACCTCATCAAGCATAGACAGAAGTGCTCCACTTGAAATTGGTCTACAACGGTCCACTCAAGGTACAGTTTAACTAAAAAAATCACTTTGATGGCTCTTTTGTGGGTCTACTACAATCTTCCATTCTTAATGGCCTCTTTTTCTGTTTCAGTTAAAAGAGCAGCAGATGAAATACTAGCAGAAGCAAAGAAACCAAGAATAGAGGTAATGAGAGTAATTGTCATTGCTGCACATTGTGGGTGGTGTTAAGTAACAGTATTTATCTGGTTTTGTAGCAGTTCAGTTGGGCTACCTGTCCTCTGGATGCACACAGTACTTTTGTTAGTGTGAGCATGGGCTGGAAGGAGGTTGAACTTAAGCTTCTAATTGAAACTTGGAATTTTAGTTGCTAGATGTATGTTGTAGTAAGAAAGGGGAAAGCTTGACCGTGTATGCTTATGCTTAAGTACCTATTGTTGTAACCTGTCTAAGAGTTATGGGATGGGAATAAAAGTGCTGTTTAATGACTTACTACAGTTGTTTACCCTCCATGAGTTGGCATTTTAACTAAATGCCAGTCTTATCTGTTGATGGATTCTTATTTGTTTTGCCTGCTAACTGAGTTCTTTCATATGGGAGCAGTATATGAAACTGTCCCTGTGATTACTATTTTGTGAAGCTGTGACTTAGGTAAATAATTTAACACTGTATTTTCACAAGTGCCTCTTGAATGTAAGTAATATGTCCAGTTATTAGGCAGTCTGTATTTCTTAACTCTGATTTTAAAGTCTGGCTTGCTGTTTCCTGAGTATTTTTTTTAACTATGCTCACCCAGGTGTCTCCTGAGCTGATATAAATCTGTCTGTATCTATATTCAGAGTACTTTTTTTTTTTGTGAAGAGAATGTACAAAAAATTAAACGTTATTGTTACTGCTAGGATGAAGAGTGTGTGCGCCTTGACAAGGAGCGGTTGGCAGCTCGGTTGGAAGGACATAAAGAAGGTATCGTGCAAACGGAGCAGATCAGGTAGGAATATTTTTTCTTGTGGATAATGCTTAATTGAAGGCCTGATAACACTTCTTGTGCTGTTCAAGGCAACAATTTTACTCCTGTCCAGCAGTTCTTAGTGGAAGTTTTCCTCCCTTAGGTGTTATCATTAGTAATGTCTGAGGAAGCAGAACTTCTTGCCTATTCAGACTGTTGTTTAGTGGAAGTTCAGATGTCATGGCATGAAATTTGGTTTGTCTTCAGAAGAGAGTGGACAGTTGCTTCTGTTGTTTCTGCTTTCTTCTGCCAGTGTTTATCAAAGCAGTTGAACACAACATGCAGAAATGCAAGTGGAAGCTGATTATCTCTCTCTTTTAAAGAAAAACATCCTGTATTGAGGAATGTCTTGCACGCAAAAGATAGAAAACGTTGTAACAGAAGCCTCTGTTTGACTCCCTACAGAGGTGAGCTTCATGCCTCTAGTAGGCTAGTAGAGGGTAGTGTACTGTGATTGCCATACATTGTAATAAGTATTCAAGTGCTTGAAAACTTGCCTGTCCCCTTTCCACTTCAGTTGTAGCCATCCAGAATTTTGCAAAGAATGGCAACTAGTTTTGAGTCTTATACCGTATCTTCCCAAACCAAAGCAGAGAGGAGAATCTTGGCATGATCTTGTTGCTAAGGGTCTTGGCTTAGTAGGGTACCAGACTCTTAGTAGTTTGTTTTCAGATACCTGAGTTCAGGAGTCTTAATGTAGAGGTAGCTGCTTAATTTATTTAGTGTCAGCTCACATAATGTAAAATGGGAATTATGTATGAGTATGAATTAATGTACTGTTTTGTCTACTGGATTTTGCAGGTAAGTAGTTTGGCTTGATGGGTCAACTATATTCTTGAGAAATTTATGATTTTTACTTTTTTTAAACGCTGTATGTAACGCTGTATGTAAAAGACTGCCTTTTTTTAAAAAAAAGAGGAAAAAAAAAAGGCAAAGTAGCTTTACAGGCAGCGGAGCTTGAGCTCTGTGCTTGTCCCTGTTGTTACTTTAGCAGCAACGCAAAAAAGTTCCCTTTCCAATAACTTAGTTGTTAAAGGAGAACACTTCACAACCAGGATTGTGTTAACTTTTCAGTGTAATCTCAGGAGAAGAAATCACGTAGAAGTGAACTGGTTCTGTGCAGTCAGGATTGTGCAATTCAGTCATTTCTTTAATTTTTTTTTTTCCCTTCAGCTCACTGTTTGGCAAGCAGATCCTGTGTTTACAATTAAAAGCAAACAGATAAAAGTGTTACGCTCTTGGACTGAATTGAGCTACCTCAAACACAGATTAGTGTTGGCAAAGTTGCTACCATATGTTGTTTGGCCTACATGCTCTGAAAAGGTACCATGTCTCCCAAGTGGTGAAGTCCATGTAACACCACCTCAGCCGAAATTTAGGTTAATGTTTTGAAAGCCTTGGCGCAGCCAGGAATTTATTGGCTGGACACAAAATTGTAATTCACTAAAAATAAGGGGGAGCTGAAATTCAGATGATGAAATGGTAGTGCTAGTCTTGATGCTTGACATTTTCAGTCTTCTGCTTGTTGATAAGTTAGAGGTTTTGGATGGTTTTAATGCTAAAACGAAGTCTTTTGTCTGAAGTTTTATTCTCATGCTCAAACCAGAAATGCCAAGCTCCTGTAGTCTTTAGGTATGTGAAGGTAATTTATAGCATAGCCACAAACTTTATGCAGGATGAACTGACTCATTCACAATTCATTCAGAATAATTATTTGTGCAATTATTCAGTCTTTCCTTTTATTTTTGCTCATTTAGGTCCTTGTCTGAAGCCATGTCAGTGGAAAAAATTGCTGCTATCAAAGCAAAAATCATGGCAAAGAAAAGATCTACTATCAAAACTGATCTGGATGATGACATAACTGCTCTTAAACAGAGAAGTTTTGTTGATGCTGAAGTGGATGTAACCAGAGATATTGTAAGCAGGGAGAGAGTGTGGAGGACAAGAACTACAATCTTGCAAAGCACAGGCAAGGTAATGCTCTGGATACCAGGCTGGTTTTATGACCCAAGTGACAAATCACATTTTCTATTTCCTGTACCTCTGGCTTGTTAACTGTAGGTGACTGGGGAGATTATGCTTAGTGTTTGTCCTGGGTTCAGCTGTAACCATTATTGTTCTTCTTAGTAGCTGGTGCAGTGCTGTGTTTTTGGCTTTAGCCTTAAAACACTGCTGGTAGCACACTGATGTTTTTAGTTGTTGCTAAGAAATGCTTATCCTGATCAAGGACTTTCAGTCTCTCATGCTCTGCCAGTGAGGGGGGGCGCAAGAAGCTGGGAGGAAGCAGGGACAGGATGCCTGACCCGAAGTAGCCCAAGGGGTATTCCATATGGCAGCACATCATGCCCAGTATATGAAGTGGGGAGAGTCATCTGGAAGGTCCAGATCGCTGCTTTGGTCAGGCTGGGTATGGTTGGTGGGTGGTGAGCGATTGCATTGTGCATCACTTGTGTTTATTGTTGGGTTTTGGTTTTTTTTTTTTCTTCCCTTTTATTTCTCTCCCCTTGCTTTTTCCCTTATTATTATTGGTGGTAGCGGTAGTGGTTTTGTGTTATACCTTAGTTACAAGACTGTGCTTATCTCAACTCGTGGGAGGTACAGTCTTTCTAATCTCCTCTCTCTCCCATTGGGAGCCTGTGGAGGAAAAAGGGGAGAGTGAGGGAGTAGCTGCGTGGCTCTGAGTTACCGGCTGGGCTTAAAGCATGACAGTGTTCTATGTAAAAGCAGGCTTTTGTAAAGGTGGGCTGTTGGCAGAAGAGTTTGTTATTACCTCATTACAGTAAGCCCAAAATGTATCTCAAAAAACTTACTTTAGCTATTTGATACTAAGTAATTGCTTACTTCTTGAACAAAGCTGGCACCAGCCCTGCAGTTGAGAGGGCTGTATGAAAGTGTCCAAGGGTTTGAAACAGAAGTGAGGAGTTACTGACAGAAGTAGCAACGTGTGTACCTTTTAAATCCAAAGGCTGCTAAGCCGTGGAAAACACCAGAGAAGTAGGCAGAGAAAAAAAGAACAAAACAAGTGAGTGTTACCATGAGGAGGCTCTTCAGTATATTTTTGTGCTTTCATGCTCGTTTAATCCATGTCTTTAGCTGCACTTGGTTATGTGCCATCCAGAACATGGTTGCAAACACACCTGACAGCTTGTTTGCTTTGGACAGTTAGGATTGGTTTATTGCAGTAATACTCGGCACTAGATTTCTCATGTCAATTTTTAAAAGATTGCGGATGTCTGATTTCCTGAGGTTGTTGTCAAATTGTATCCTTTTGCCTTCACTTAAATACTGTCACAGGAAAATAGTGTCTAGAATTAAATGAGGTCCCCGTTCTCATTTGTCTTACTTTTTAACAGCACTCATTTTTGCAACCTGGTCTCACGGCATTAGTGGTAGAATAATTTCATTTATGATTTATGGGACAATTGCTAGATATGCGGCATGTACTCCCTGCTGCATGCGGAATGGGTGTTACTTCTTGGAGTCTAAGATATGTAGCAAACTGAGTGCTGTACTGTTGATAAAAGCCTTCAATGTTTTAATCACTAGAAATGTTTGTACTGTAGGAATCTGGATAGCTTTTCCTTCAGCAGTTCATGGCATTCATAACTTTACATGCCTTCAAAGGGAAACTTGCAAAGATACTAGGGGAAGAGTTGAATATTTTATTGTAGTATCTTTGTAGTAATGGTAAGGTGTGTTAGTGATTTTAAGTAAACTTAACATGGGGCGGAAGACAAGAAATGAGATTAATTTTGGCCTTGGACTGCAGTTACCTCAACAGCCTGATGAATGTGATAGGCAGAATAGGAAGACTTTATTTCTGTTTGTGTGGCATTGCAGAGGCAGTCTTGACAGCATGGACAGAAATCATCCAATGTTTATGTTTTTGTACAATTAACAGTGAGAGTAAGCAGATGGGGAAACATCACTTGTTACTCAGGGTGTGACTTATCCCAGAAAAGTTCAGGGTTTTTTGTTTGTTTGTAGGTTGGTTGGGAGGGTTTTTTCGTTGAATGTGTATGTGATAGTGTGGCGTGGATTTTTTGTTTGTGTTCTGTTTGCTTGTGTTTTTTTGTTTGTTTTTTGTTGTTGTTTTTTGGACTTTGTGATGTACTTCTCAAAAGTTAAGAAACTTGGTTACGTTCTCTCAGGCAAATCATTCCTTATGTTCATTTGGAGAATTCTGATCAGGGAAGCATGATAAGCTTCGAGAAATGCTAATCTCAGTTTTTGGTATGATAACTGGAATTGCTAATATGCCTCATAATTCTTTTCACATTTTCACTCTTAGGTTGATGCAGATTTATCTGGTCTCTTGAATCCTCTTAGAATATCTAAAACCAAAATTGACTTCAACTGTAGTTACTTACCGTGTAGTGTCTGACGCTTTTTAATCTCTGAATTCCTAAAGAATTCCTGGGTGAATGGTAGCAAAGAGTGAGCATCACAAAGTATCACTTTTGTTGTTTCTTTCCAAGAATTGCTTCAGTCTGAGTCAGCTCCTCAAGATCTTTTCTTCACAGTGGAAAAACTTCTGTGTATGAGCTTTCCCAGTATTCTCTGTAATAAACGAGACAGCTTAAGGTGGAAAAGGAAAACACTAGGAAGATTCAGGCCACAGCAAAAGGAAAATAATCCAGTGTCCTTATCAGCTTCCTGGCAGGTTTCCTCTGTCTTTGAGCAAGACACTCCTCAAAATTCTGTGTAGGTGACAATAATAACTATATTTATGGAGTATTTTCTGTTTCTCCTTTTGGACACGCTTTCTGATTCTGAAGTTTGATTTTTACTTCTAAAAGCCTTTTTTTGCATTATAGAATTGCTCCAGGATATTTATTTTATTTCGTTTGTTTAGGTCTCCAGTGATGTAGTATTCTTTCTTAGTATATTTAAAGGTTTCCATAATGGTGGCATTCTGCCCTTTTAGATGCTGCTTTTAATTATCTTTTGGTAGCACCTTCATTGTTATGTAGCTCCCCTTGCTGAAATTAGTGGTGGATTTTTTTTCCTGGCTGTAGGGCTGTTTTTTGTTTGGTTGGTTTTTTTTTCCTTTTTTTTTTTTCATTTACAAGAATGTTGAAGTTAAGTGTGTTCATATTCCTGTTGTAGAATGTTCTCCAGCAGCTACCTCTCTAGAATAGGTACAATGGACTAAATCAAGAGATGCTTTTCCTTTTGTGTTGCTGCAGCCAGTTGCTCCCAGAAACAGTTACTATAGCTGGAGAATTAACCACTGAATCACTTCCCTTGTTGGTGCTTAATCCAACCTGCAAAGTTACTGTATCACTCATAACTAGTGTTTTCTTCTTTGGAAGTCTCTGTTATGTCCCCTTCATATTAGCAATATAGCCGTAATGCTCTGATGATTTGGGACAGGTTATCAGGTTACTATTATTCAATGATTGTCGTTCATAGGTTATTTGACTCTAAGCTTTCTGTAATACACCTGTACGACTCCCCCTGTTACCCTGTTTTAACCAGATGCTGCATTGATCCCTTGCTGTCTTTTTACTGATTTTTTGTGAGGTTCCTATTGCTTGTAACAGCAGACATTTCAGTTCACCTGTCTACTTTTGATTTTAAGCTTTTTAGAACTCGTATTTGTCTGCTTGCTTATGTTTGAATTTTGCTTAGACCTTTTTGAGGTATTTTTCCATGGTTTTTTGCTTGATTATTATGCATTTCTTCCTACTATTAGGAGCACTGTTTAGTTTATTTGCTAGTGGATGAGCCATTCTTCACTGTCTGTTCTAAATGTCTGTTGGCCTTCCCCAAGTCTGTAGTACAGTCTTCAAGATTTTATGAATAATGTGGCGTTTTTATGTAATCGCTTCTCAGAGACAAATTGCATCTGTTGAGTCTTAAGGTGAGGTTTTTTTCCCTACTCATAGTAGCTTAATTTTAGAACTATTTGAGAGGATAAGTTGTTTAAAGCAATTTAATTTAAGGTTTGGCTAAAGATGTGCAGCATAACACTGCAGTTCTGGTGAGTCACCTGTTAGTCTAACCAACTGAAAACTTAGTGAGATTTTAAAAGCAATAATAAATACTTGATGCTAGATCTGCCTCTGAATACTTTGATCATTCTTTTAACAGCCACAGTTGCTTCGAGCTTTAAAAGATTAGTCTCTTCTGTTTGTCTTCACTCTTCATGCAGTCCAGTTCTTATTCTTCATCTTCGCAAACAGACATAAAAATCAGGGTAAGGGAATTGCTAGATTCAGATCCAATACAGATGGATTTGGTGGGGGAAAGAAGCAATACAAGTGTAGAGAATATTTACCATCGTAAGTGTTTGGTTTTGAATTACTGCTTTGGAGAGCTTTCAGTACTGTTGCTTACATGTTTTTAAAAATAAACCATTTAACAACTAGGAAAAAGAATTTAAACTGAAATTGATTACTTTTTTGTCCTTCTTGAAGAGTCCTTTGATCTTTATAATCACCTGTAGCAGGCTTCAGCCATCTTTTCTGGAGGGAAAAACATTCTCATTCCGTCTCAACTGTAAATGTGTTTGTGGCATTTGAATGCTTCCCATAGGAACAAATTAAGCAGGAGTTTCAGCATTCACAGGTGTGTTTGGAGGGCATAATTTTGTTGGTGACTTGCAGTGTACTTAATTTTTTACAATTTTCTGTTAATCTCCCAGGTTGCTTAGAAATATTTCCTAGATAAGCAGCATGGTAACTGAGTGGGCTGGGTTGAACATGCTCTGCTCATGTGTAGAGAAATCTTAAAACTGGAATCTTGGAAATGCACTAATAGTGGCCTTCTGAATACATAACTTCTTGAAATGAGCCCGTGTTCTTATAAGAATAGTGAGCTCAGGGCGTTTTTGATGTTTTGTTTTGCTTTGAGTTCTTCCATCCTTCTCTTTGTAAAGTGTGTTGTATTGACCTTGTTGGGATGCCAGGTGCCCAATGAGCTATTCTATCACTCCCCTCATCAGCAGGACAGGGTGGGGGGAAAATAATATGGAAAAAACCCTGTGGGTCAAGATAAAGGCAACTTAATCATGGACAAGCCAAGGACACACACAGAGGCGAAGGCAAATAGATTGTTTATTATCTACTTCTCATCATTAGGTGATGTACAGCTACTTCCCCAGAAGAAGGGCTTCAATACATGTAGCAGTTGCTTTAGAAGACAAATGTCAGTAACAGGTCCCGTGGGGGG
>JAOEHY010026293.1:0-13437 GCA_025447955.1 Psilopsiagon aurifrons | reverse complement strand
TAACGGGGCCCGTCCCCCCCCCCCCCCCTTCCTTTCTTTTAGCTTTTATTGCTAAGCAGACATCATATGGTATGCGATATCCTTTTGGTCAGTTTGAGTCAACTGTCCTGGCTGTGTCCTCTCTCATGATCTTGCCCAGCCCCAGCGTACTGGTGGGGGGGATGTCGGAAAGACAGAGTTGGTGCTGTGTGAGCACTGTGCAGTCGTGGCCAAAGTACTCGTTTGTTGCCAATGCCTTGCTAGCTACCAATACAAAGCATTGCAGTAGGAGGGCTGCTGTGGGCAAAGTGAACTCCCTCTCAGCCAGACTCAATGCATAAGGATATGTTATAAATGATTGCTGAAACTTTGAAGTTTGGGTAGTGCTCTTGTTTTGTATTTTCTCGCAGTTGTGAGTATATTAGAATTACCTCTACAGGTAATTCTGTACAGGATAAAAAATACAGTCCCTCCTATTGAACATAGGAAAATTTTTTAAGGTTATACCACTTAACTTTTCTAAATCGCTTTGACTAAGATTGGAGTGATGGCTATACATGCTTCATGCATGTGAGTCCAGACACAGACGTGCATTTGTATGCATGCGCAGCAGCTGAGTGGGACTTGTCCAGCTGCTGGTTTTGTGGGTTTCTCAGCATCTTTTAACAGATAGGTAAATCCCTTCTTTACTGTTTTCTTGGAGCCTTTTGTAAGTCTTCTGAAGACTTTCTAAGGCACTAGGAGTCTGCAGTGACCTGTACACTGTCTTAACATTACCATGTGCCTGAATACATTGCAGGGAAAAGTAGTGAAGTAGAGCCAGGAAAGCTGGATGTCAAAAATCTGAAGTCAAGGCAAACGTTTTTCTAATGGAATTAGCTGTGTATAAAACCAGTGATCAAATACAGACTCCTTATTCAGGCATCCACTAATAATGGAGAAACTATTTAGGTCATTAAAACTTGGTATGGGGTCCAAGTTACATGAAGCTTGGTCCTTCCAATTTCATAACCTTTCAATCATGAAATTATATCTTTTGTCAGTATAAAGTTGTTTCTTCATGTGCATATTGCTAGGTCTAGGCTGAAACATTGAAGCAGAGGTCTCATTACTTGCTCGTTCTTCACTTCTGCAGACTGACCAATTTGATTCTCTCACAATCTGATTAGTTAATTGTTTCCCTCTTTAATATTTACCAGAGACTTAAGAGAATATTCTGAATTATTTTTTTATATAGATACAAATTGCCCTCTTTCTAATAGAGAAGTAATAGTGAATCACATAGAATGTTTTTTAGGCCTTAGTCCTGATAATTTTATATTCTCTGTTCTCCTATGAAAGACTTACATTAGGCTATTCAACACATATTTCTCTGAAACTTTGTTTTGAAAGCAGAGACATATTATTGTTGTATAATAAGAAATTTGTTTAAATATTTTTTTTTTTTTTGTTGTGTGGTTGGGTTTTGGACTTTTTTTCATGTACATAACTTTTGTAGCTTATGACTGTCAGTTGTACATATTAAATTCCATAATCTTGATTGTATTTCCTCACTGCCTCACCCCCAGCTTTTCGGTATTTTTGTGGGCACCATAGTAAGAGAAGTCCAGAACTGAGTAAGCTGATTGGAGTTCATAGCTGACCTAGCTAGAGGGATTAGTGCTTTCCTTGTATGAGGTGTTTACCTTGGATCCACCCTGCAAACCGCAGTTTTATCTAATAAAGTATCTTGCTCTGAACTATTTCAGAACACTATTTGTTTGTGGTTTTCTTCATTCCTATACATAGGTATTAAATAGCAGGACTTACCATTTTCTGCAAATGAATCTTTATGGTGGTCAGTATTTTTAGTTTTTTATCACCAGGAAAATACTACAACTGCAGTTAGCATTTGCACTCTTTATTTTACTTTTAATTAAATGTATTTTATTTGTAGGCTTGATCCTCTTAACAGTAACTAACATACTTGAAGTAAATGCTCTGAGAAATCATTCTCTTTTTTTTTTTCAGTTATTTTGAGTTCTCTTTTTTTCGTCCTGATCTCTTCTGAGCATTCTTACTAGTGAAGTCAGCTATGAGGGGATTAATACTACAGTGTTAATAATTATAGAGGTAAATTCTTTTATATGATTTTTAACTCTAAAATATTTAAAATAACTTTCTAGAAAGACTGATGCAGTATTTTAATCACTTCTGATAGCTCAAATATCCAAAAGTAAAATTTTGGATATTCTGGAAGAAATTTTAGTGAAAGCAACTTTACGTGTGGGCTCTAGGTGGCAGAATTAGTCTATGATCCTGAAAGTCGTGGTAGTGGTGAATTTAACGGGAGCTGAAAAGGCGAAGGTGTGTCAGGTTTATAGCAACTAGTATCCTCATTAGTGTTTTCAAATGGAGCAAGCTTGTGGTTTTAGCATGGCAGTGCACAAGTGTACTGGCATGGTACAGCTTAAGTTCCCAGCTCCACTTTATCTTACATTAGCTTACTTAGTAAAACTGGAAAGACTGTTCTATTGCTGCTAGGCACTAGTGCAAGTGTTTTGCATACAGCATTCAAAGGAGAGATTAGCCAGATTCTAAAAATTGTATTTCTATTGAACAATAATGAATATTGTTTTGTAAGCAGTTACCTTGAATTGGTCAGAAAAATCCATAGAATAAAGCAT
This sequence comes from Psilopsiagon aurifrons, assembly GCA_025447955.1. Taxonomy (NCBI): domain Eukaryota; kingdom Metazoa; phylum Chordata; class Aves; order Psittaciformes; family Psittacidae; genus Psilopsiagon; species Psilopsiagon aurifrons. Next base: position 10,792 of record JAOEHY010026293.1, on the reverse strand, counting down.
GTTTCCTGAAAGCAAATTTAGATTGGCTATAAAGCAATTTCAACATTCTTAAGCACTACTTCTATAACTATTTAAAAAAAAAAAAAAAAAAAAAAAACAAAACCAAAAAAACCAAACAAAAAAAAAAAATCCATAATCTGCATTCATAGGAGAAATAAACTCAGATTATGTGGGGGATTTTTGAGCAGGTTTTAAGCTGTGCTGTATCTCAAATTATTATAGTGTTACTGCTCTCTCATACTTTGGAATTCACCTTTGTGGTGTTTCAGACTAAATGTTTCACCTGTCTTTCATAAAATACTCCTGCTATAAGGTTATAGTGAAGATAGCATGGAACGAGTGAGGGGTGGAGCTTCTTACTGGCAACACAGTCAACAGATATATTGGGCTAATAGCTATGCTTCCAATTCAGTGCAGTAGAAGTACTACTATCGTAATACTTTAATGAACTTTTTGACTGGAATATAAAAAAAAAAGTTGTTTGATTCCCAGAGTAACTTTTTTGTGAAAGGGTTAGGGTCTGATTCCCTACTTCTTCCCCCTAACAGTTAATAATAAATTCAGTTTTAGGAATAGTTTTTTTATAGATTTCCTGATCTTTAAAAGAAATTAAGTCATGTCCTCTGTTTCTTTGATCAGCTATATAAATTACAGTACCTGTTACAAGTCTCTTAAACTACTATTGTCCTGGGAGATCAACTATGATGACCTATTTATTTAGGAGATTCTTTTTAAAGTTGTCTGTTGGTAGTATTCTTGGTTTATGACTTACTGTAGTAAGGTGTGTACAGGTCAGAATTACGTGGAGAATAGTTTGAGGTACCGTGAGCTCTCTGCAAACATGCCGGTCAGTGCTGTTGGGCATCTTGTGCATTTTAGGTGGTATTCAAATGAAAGCAAGTAAGGAAAATGAGAGAGGTGCATGTGTATGCAATTCAGAAAGGGGGATTGAGTTCATCACTGCTATATAATTGGAGATCATGTGTTTACCTGTGGCCTTTATTTGAAGGGTTCTTGTATAAGGGGAGGAAAGATGCTGGGTCAGAAACTATGGAAATTTTTATGGTTTTAATAAGCACAGTGCAGAGAATACCAAAAGGTTGCATAGCTGTTTTCTACTAATATATTTGCAAGCTTGCAGTTGCTTGTGACAGGCCCAGAATATCAATCTTGCACATGTTCAAACTTTGATTCTGAGGGCGGCTTAGCACACAATATGAAATTGCAGCACTTTAGGATTATCTTTTAAATTAGAAGAGCAAAGAGGAGAGAAGATTAACTTCAATGTTTGTGGACAGTTCACAAGTGGAAGATGCAGTTCTGAGGCATAGGAAAGCGATGCCTGAAATAAGGATTCCAGATTTAAACGTGTACTTTAAATTTAAATGTGCAAAATATTTTTAGATGTGTAGTTCATCAGTTTTGTGTTCCGTATTAACAATTTCTTAATTTCTGCTGTACTTTTAGGAGGTCACCTGAATACTGTTTACATTTTTCTTGTCATGCAGTACATAAGAGTTGCTGAAAGTGTGTGACATGAATACTGCGTTTCTGACACTGCATCATGCCTTTCAGTCTTGTCAGTGGCTGCAAAGGATGTGGGAGTATGCCTGAGCATATCAAGCGCATGTGTAAAGAAGTGCAGTAGGGACTGGATTCTTCTTTCTCCAGCCTTACTGGAAGTTTGGACAGTGTCATGCTGCATGGAGACATCACAGCAGCCTTCCAGTATCTGAAGGGGGCCTGTAGGGATGCTGGGGACGGACTCTTCATTAGGGACTGTAGTGATAGGACAAGGGGTAATGGGTTCAAACTTAAAGGGGGGAAGTTTAGATTGGATATGAGGAAGAAATTCTTTAGTGTAAGGGTGATGAGGCACTGGAATGAGTTGCCCCGGGTAGTTGTGAATGCTCCATCGCTGGCGGTGTTCAAGGCCGGGTTGGAGAGAGCCTTGTGTGGCATGGTTTAGTGGGAGGTGTCCCTGGCCATGGCAGGGGTGTTGGAACTGGATGATCTGAAGGTCCTTTCTAACCCAAACTATTCTGTGATTCTGACATACATGTCAATAAGTTGATTTCTTGATTGACAGCTCAGATAGGAGTTAGAGTTTATATGGTTGTTCCTAGGCTTTTCTCTCTGTAGTGAAATACCAGAATGCCAAATTCAATTGAAAATTGCTTACAATTTAGCTATGGGAAAGTTTTGAAGCCCTATAAGCCTTTCTGTGTAGCAGTGAATATGCTTCTGCTTTAGTATGTTAGATTTAGAACTTTTTGTTCAGATGATTAAGATAAAGTACATTTCCCCCCCCCCCCGAATTGTTTTCTGTGAAGTTGAAATTGATATTTCTCTTTGATTACTATTATAAAAAAGAAGTATTTTTATTACAAAAGGCATCTTGGTTAATCATGTAACTTGATTGAGTCTTCACCAGCAGAGCAGGCTGATCTTACTCATTATTTCTCCTTAAACAGCCTGGTGTGAAATTAACACCAGCAATAGTGACTTGACTTGATGTTTGTTAGTCGCTGTGAAAAGTGATAGAGCATCTGTGCCAGTAAATTTTGAGAATTTACATACAGTTGCAGTATGACTATGTGATTCTCTTTCTGTAAGAAAAGAATATATTTATCTGACTATAGCTGCTGTTATTGATTGTCTTTTGACTACCATTGTTCTCCCTGCCAATTTACATCTAGTGCATGAGTCTTCATTTTGGAAGCATGAGTGAGGATGGGCAGAATAATGTATTGCAATAAGGCTTTTTTTAAGACAGTATCAAAACCCTGATTTAGTCGATCCTGAAACATTTTGCCCCCTAAGTGATGATGAACTATTGAGGTGCAAACACAGTTGGAATTAACAAAGAGCTTTCAATGGGAGTAGCAATGCTCAATTCAGGTAACAACAAGAATTGATGGAATTGGTCTTTTACGTAGTAAGGATTTTCTTAAACATGTTTTTTAAAGCATATTCGGGTTTTTTAAAGCCTTACTGCAGAGAAACATTTATTTGTGTTTTGGGTTTTTTTGAGTTTTGTTTTTTTTTTTTTCTTTCTTTTCCTCTCTTTTTCTATGCTTTCCCCACATCCGAGGTTTTTGGTAATAAAATGGTGCACTTAACACTAAGTTTGACTGAATGTAGGGCAGAAGCTAGGGGATATTCATATTCTGATTTCTGAATAGATGAACCATGGAAACTAGAGGTCTTGCAATGCTGCAGGGCTTTGCAGATCAGTTGTTGCCTGCAGTGGGCTTCCTCCTCCATCATTTTTCTGTAGTAGTAATATAATCCCACATCCCCAACCAAGCCCATGAACAGCAAGATAATGACATTAGTTTGAGTGGTTGTTAAAACACTGCTGTGTTTTCCCGTAAGAAATATGTATTGGTTGTGGCCTTGGGGAACCTGCATTTTCATGCTATGGGAAAAGCTATGAGCAAGAACACTCCGTAATTCCGTGCTTATTAGCAACTTATTTTTCAGATAGGAGAAAATCCTTCGAGTGTGGGTGGTTTGTTTGTTTGATTTTTGATTATTTGGTTTTTTGGTTTTGTGTTTTTCACCTGAAAGAATTTAAAATTTGGTCTGGGTTATTTCAGGCTATTGAAACCTGAGATGCTAAAATGCCTTTGAATCATCATTTGAAATTTAAGCTTACTTTAAGAGTATGTTAACTATAGGTTTTGTGAATGAAATATGGTGTGAAAGCTGGTCATAGCTGCCATGTGACTGAAAGAAGACTTGGCTGCTACATAGACAATCACTCATATAAAATTCCTACTCATGTTTCTTAATTAGTTCTTCCTCCTGAACTTCAGAAGACTGAGTAGCTTGTCATTTTGAAGAGACAGAATGTGACAAAGCAAAGCAATGACAAGAATTGTGATTGATAGGCTGCCCAGACCACAGTTTGGGAGAAATCTGTGAATTCCCAGTAAAAGTGTGTAGTTCAGACTTATGTTCTGAAGAACAGAACTGATCATGTAGTTGATACACTCGCGGCTCACAGCTCTTTAAAGTTTTTCCACACCACCTCCCATACTTCCTCCCCCAAGACTTTTGTGACTGAAAAGAAGTTCAAATACTGTTTTGTGTGAGTTCTTTTAGTCTTTGTGAAAAGAACTGGATTTGTTCAAGGAATCACTTTGCCTTTGTACGGGGGTTCTGGTGGTCTTCCAGTTCTTGCCCCTCCAGTCTGAAGCAGATTGACAGGCTGGTGGCTGAGGTCAAGTGAACAAGCTCAGAGAACTTTTGCATTACAGCACTCTAAATCATTTCTAAACAATTCACCACAGAAGTCTTTGCTTTGTATTTCGTGCATTTATTTTATAACACCAGTGGTGTTAAATAACACTGCTTCAGTGTTAGTACACAATACTCTGGAGGAATCTAAGCGTTTTGTGAATACTGTATACTGCTTTGAACCATGAAAAAAGCTGTTTTCCTTAATTGAGAAAAGGTTTCCTTTACTGATGAACTGTTACCAAAAATTGATGGTAATGACAGGTGTTGCGTACACATACATCTATAGCTTAAAATGCCTATTGAGTGGTAACGTAAAAAGCATGTGCCTTTCTAAAACATAATTAGTGTTTACATTTTTGTTTAGAATAAAGGAGGCCTACTATAACCACCAGGAGGAATGTTTTTTTTAAAAAAAACCTTGATTGATATTTGTTTAGCTGTGTCTCAGTGATGTGGCTATCTGACAAACTTGTGAATGTGATTGCTGTATTTGCTTCCTCCCGTTTAAAATGAAAGGCTCTACTACTCAAGTTACTTGGTGCCAAATGGAGTGAAATTTTAATTCAAGATAAATATTAAAATAACTGCACCATGTTGAGATGGGATTGAGCCTATAAACTGTTAACAACCACCTGAAGCATGTTCTGCCCTGCTCAAGAGCCTTGATAGAAAGCACAGGGAGTGGTTGCCTGCATTGCCTCAGCAGGATCAGGGTTCGTGAGGACTCTTCCCTAAGAGGAGCTGGGCATGCTCTCTTGGTGGAAGAAAGCTTTTAGCAGGGTTAGGCAAACAAAGAAACTGTGCCGGAGACATCCTGTCTGGGGGCCAGAAGTGAGCAGGCAGGCTCTCATTAGCAGGTGTGTACTTGGGTCTCAGAGATGAGACTTATTCTGGAAATCATGAGCAAAACTTTTTCCTTCTTAGTACATCATGAGGAGTTCTGAAGGAACTGTAAGGGCATGGTAGACAAGAGGGCAAAAGCAGATTACAGGAGCTTTGTGAAGAGTTTGGGTTACCTTGTGGTGTAATGATGCCAGTTTGGTTTAGGAAGTTTGGGCCTTAAAGAATAGGGGGCAGCACATAGAAGACTTGGTGCCTTAACAATTTGGATTCCATGACAGAAAACTAATCAGGAAACATCTATTTAGAAAATTGATGTACTAGTTCTGTTTTTTCTGTGAAGCACAAGTTGACTAATGATGTCTTTTATCTGTGGTGTTACATGAAACCTGTATACTCAGCCGGGTTCATGGGTATCTCGTATGTTTTTCAGAACTTTGCGAAGAATATTTTTGCAATTCTTCAATCAGTAAAAGCCAGAGAAGAAGGCCGAGCACCTGAGCAAAGACCTGCACCAAATACAGCACCAACGGTAAGAGCAGCACTTTGATTATGAAGGCTGTGACCCCAAAAGTGAGAGTGTCATATTATAATTAAATATGAAAATTAAACTCAAGCACAAGTTCATGGATACTCTTTGACTTAGATTGTGTATTGGTATTTAAGGAGTTGAATACATTAGGTTAATTTGTTCAGTATGTTATTGTTACTTAGAGATTAAATTGCTAGTGCCAGCTTCTGCATCTATCAAACACTAGTGACATCCTGCATCTATTTGCAAAAAATGCATTAGATGAGACTACTGCCATTTCAAACAAAATGTTTTGTTGTTTTTCTGGCAGATAGGATAGTTTTCAGAATCTGGAACATGACTCATGAGTAGGAACAGCTTGAACCAGCTTTCTTTGGTCTGTAAAATCAGGAGGACAGACTTAGAGCTTTATTGGTTAAGTCTTTCTAGGAATTAGACAGGATTTGTTTTGTCTTATGATGTTTACTATTGAGTTCTTTTAAACCTAATATATTTTTGAACTAAGTGGTAGGCTGCTATAAAAGCTGTTTAATCTTACTTGGATTTGGTTTTGCTGCGACTGATTTAACTATGAACTAAATTTAAATAGCAAGACGAATTCCAACATTTAAATATTTACTTAGTATTGCATTTTGTAAATTGTGCACAGTGCTATTCAAACGTCCCGTTCAGAATAGTTGTGAATACATAATGAAGCCATCCACAAAAAAGATTGAATTGGTATTTAGTAAGCCTCTATTTTAAAACTTTTTTCTCTGGAGTGCCTTTTTTTTTCCTCCAGCTTTGTTTTTATGCTGTAGGTTAATTGGGCTGGCAAGAAGCATTGTGTGTTCCTTGTGGTTGTGTGTGTGGTTGAAGGCTTAATCATGAATTGTCAGTTGACGGATTTTTTTCCCCTGCTAATTCTTGAGATATTACAAGAACTTAGTGTTTTCATAAAACATTAAATTTTTAGCTAATGCAGTTTGTTACTGCTATTTTAGTTTTGCCTCTGGGAGTTGTCATAGCTTTCAGTATGTAGTTCTAAACTCTGTTTCTGTTAGATTGTTTGTGGATGTTGAAGGGAAACATGAGAATTTTTCAGATTCATTGGAACTCCTACAAAAATGAACTAATTTTATACTCTTGAGCAGTTACCTGCAATACCGTACAAAGCTCGAAAACCATGAAATACATTTTAGTATGTTTTACAGTTTTTTTATTTAACCTGTTTTAGGATCCCACTTTACGAAATAAGCAACCTATTCCAGCTGCCTACAACAGATATGATCAGGAAAGATTCAAAGGCAAAGAGGGTAAGTTGACTGTAATACTTCTTTTAAAATAAAAAGTAAATAAATGGGGAAGTGAAACCAATGACCTGTAAAGTTAGGGTTACAAGTTTTTCTGTGCCATTACTTTTTAAACCTAAGACAAGACAGAAAAAAACCCCAAAACAGTAACTATGCCTAAAGATAGCTTTTCCAAGTAATAAAGTCTAAAAATGTTATTTATAAGAAGTTATTTCTATTAGGGAGCAAACAAAAACCAGAGCTATTTATGTATTCTTCTGAGGCCTTTCATTTCTGTCTGCTAGAACTTACATGCTACTAGATTGCATTTTAAATTGTAGATGAGCGATTCAGCTTGCGTCTTTTAGAGTATTTGGCTTTGTTCAAGTTAGTACCGTTTTTTTGTTCAGAACATTCATGTGCTGTGTATGTGAATTCTTGGAGTTTGGAAGAGCTGTACTGTAGGTGATTGTTCAATTTTATTTTGAAATGATGTGATTGTTTTTGCTATATAAATAAAAAGCAAGAGTCTATCACATTACTTCTTGGATATTGTTTTGTTTGCAATTGGAGAAGAAAAAGCATAAAATATAACACCAATGGGGAATTTCGTGCCAATAAGATATTTGTAAAGGTTGTGTTTTCTATGCACCTCATACTGGATAATATACAACAATTTGAAAATCTGACTGTAAATATTTCTGCAGTTACTTAAAAAAAACCCGAACAAACCCAAGTTTAGTAAATATGCACTTACGTCTGATTATATCTTTTAGGTTTATGATTTTGTGTGTATGAAACTTAATATAGCAAAATCGGTCATATGTTATATACTTTTGAAGTCTATTCCATGTTGGCCTTATTAGATGTTGATTTCAGTGCAACAGTTCTTATTTACTGCTGCTCATTGACAGTTGCATTTGGGGGTAGAAGGAAAAGGCTAAGCAGGATATTGGGTGGCTTTTTCAGCATTGAAAAATCACCTGTAATAGCATTCATGAAGAGTTAAGTGTTATAAGAGTCAGGAAAAGAAAGGGGGGGACACGGGGGAATGAGATACCAGCAAACCCAAAAATCCAAATCAGTCTTTCCCTGAATGTTTTAATTGGAATCATAAAATCATAGAATAGTTTGAGTTGTAAAGAACATTAAGATCATCTAATTCCAACCCCCTGCCATGGACAGGGGCATTTCGCACTAAGCCATGTCACCCAATTAGAATTTATTCAGTTTATTTCTGATAATATTTTCAGTCTTCAGCGATGGCATATTTGCTGTCATTTCCTATTAAGAGTTAAAAATAGTTGATAACTGTACAGTATGAAATAAAAGGTGGAGAAAGAAATTAATGGACGAGTGTTAAGGGTTCAAATGTAAAACTGCCTATAATTCATTGTGGACTCTTTCAACAAGAGCCTTAGGTAAAGGAATAGTCTGTGTCCCCCTGGATGGCATAGTTCCAGTAAGCAGCCTCTGTAGACAATGTCTGTACTGAATAGGTGAATGTATTTTATGCTTTCACCCCATGTGGTTTGAGAGGGAGTAGAAAATAACAGAATTTGCATGGCAAGAAAAAGAACACTGAAGTGTTTGTCAAGCAGCTCACCATAGAGGTTTCTGAGCAGAAATCAAAAAAGAGATTAAACAACTGCAAGGGAAAAACAAATGTTTCTGCCTGTAATTAATATTAATTAATGATATAAATATTCAATTCGTATGTTAATGTGATTCTAAGAATGTGGTCTTGGGGTTTCCTTCAGTGCTGAAGCATACTGGACTGCAGCTCTTGTTGCAGTTGAAAGCTTCTTTTGTGATGTGGTTTTGAAATGCCTCAAATGGACACATTCTACTTGTGTAGTTATTATTGGCACTTCTTCCTAGGACATGTTTGCGTGCCTTTCTGTTTTTTTATATTTGGCTTAGCCACATAAGGAGTTAATTTTGTATTTTAGTATTCTGGGTGTATTGAAAGAAATACACTGTTTAGGAGTAGTACTGGTGTAATACCAATTTAGGTAAGCATAGGCTAACACTGGAAATAGAAATTAGGTGTTCAAAAGAACATATTTGAAACACAGGTTGAGTTATGAAAAGTATTGAAGCATTTATGGAAGTTAGAATTAGTAATATCTGGATTTCTTAGGAGAGGGCCTAGAGATACTTGAGATACCTCAGTTACAAATTAATTTTAGAAAACAGTAAATAATCTTATTTACTTCTGATGTATTTTGTTATAAAACTGTAAATTCTTAAAATTTTAGTCTGACTGAAACTCATAGTGCAGGTGGTTTTCAAAAGCTATAATTGGGTGTTCATAGTTTCCGATATGATTTGCTTAAAAGTGAACTACACATGTCACTTGCAACCATATCACCAGTGAACTCATTCCTTGGAGGTTTTTTGATTGCCCTCAGAATGAAGTTATGGCCCCCAAATATTCAGTGCAGAAATGAATTTGGAAGCAGAAGTAGTCATCAATAAAAGAAAGCATTTTTTGTTCCTGAAAGACAGTTCTTGTTTTTACAGCTAATATAGTAAGAACTTAGAATTACAGCATTTTTATGGGAAGCTTTGCAGGAAATCTGAAGTAACTAGTAATGATGAGTAACGTGAGATCAAGTTAAACCCCATACATTTGTGTCACCTTGAAGAGTTTCTACATCTTACTGTATATGGTTGTGCATGTGATTGACTAGAAATTGTGGAAAGGAGGATTTTATGGTGTAATGTGTGTAGTAGTGACTTTGGTCAATGATTTAAACCAAGCCAAGAGAAGCAGTTTCTCCAAGCTTTTGTCTTTATGTTTCACCTATTTGCTCTTCCTCAGAGGTATTAAAACAATAGGAAGAATTCACTGTAATCTTCTCCTAGATGGATCTTGATTGCTGCTTATTTTCTATGTGCAGTTTCGTGTAATACTGCAGTATTCATGGAAATTTAAAGTTTAGGTAGCAAAGACGTGTTCTATTGTTTCTTTGAATATTTGTGTGGTTTAATACAGAATTCTTCTGTTAACAGTATTGCTCCTAGCATAAACAGTTCATAGCTTTGTTGAGGTTTAAGTCCATCCTCAGAACCATGAAGCTACTTCCTCTCTCCCCTCTTTGTTCTCCCTGCCCTGCTCCCAGAGGGATGGGGAGGAGAGTCAAAAGAATGTAAACCGCTTGTCTTGAGATAAGAACAGTCCAGTAACTAAGGTATAACACAAAACCACTATTACTGCCAATAATAATGATGATAAGAGAAAAAGCAAGGTGTCCTGGGTTCAATAGTAGCAGTTACTTTTCTTCTCCTTAGTAGCTGGTGCAGTTCTGTGTTTCTGACTTTCAGCCTGGGAACAGCGCTGATGACTCCAATGTTTTTAGTTGCTGCTAAATAATGTTTACTCTGACCAAGGACTTTCTGAGCCTCACACTCTGTCAGGGAGGAGGGGAAAGGAAGCAGAGACAGGACACCTGACCCAAACTGACCAAAGAGGTATTCCATGCCACAGCATGTCATGGCCACTATATAAACTGGGAGTAGTTACCTAGAAGAGTTAGGTCACTGCTCGGGTCGGGCTGGGTATCGATCAGTGGGTGGTGAGTGATTGTATCCTCTTCCCTTGTTATTTTCTTTATTATTATTGGTGGTAGCAGTAGTGGTTTATGTTATACTTTAGTTACTGGACTGTTCTTATCGCAGCTCGTGGGAGTTACATTCTTTTGATTTTACGTGAGCCGGGGAGAAGAAGGGGGAGGAGTGAGAGAACAACTGTGTGGCTGACTGGGTATCGTGGTTTAAGCCATAAATCAGCCACGCAGTTTGTTCACTCACTTCCCCCTTTTTTCTTCCTTCTGCTCCTGGAGGGATGGGAAGGAGAATCAAAAGAATGCAACTCCCACAGGTTGAGATAAGAACA
>JAOEHY010026292.1:1625-21871 GCA_025447955.1 Psilopsiagon aurifrons | reverse complement strand
GAGGCACTGGAATGGGTTGCCCAGGGAAGTTGTGAATGCTCCATTGCTGGCTGTGTTCAAGGCCAGGTTGGACATAGCCTTGGGTGATATGGTTTAGTGGGAGGTGTCCCTGCCCATGGAAGGGGGTTTGGAACTAGATGATCTTAAGGTCCTTTCCAACCCTAACTATTCTATGATTCTATGATTCTTCATATGAGTTCTGAGTTCTGATATGCTCAGTGCTCATTGCCCTTGGAAGTGTAAGTCCTTAAGCAGTAGACTTGTAGCCATTCTCTTTTTTAATAAATGTAACCTGACAACAATGGCAAGCACATATAAAGCTAAGGCTGTTAAAGGCTAAACTATTCTAACAAACATTGTGTGCCTAAAAATTGGTGCAGAAAGATTGCTTTTCACAGTGCAGTCTATCATCAGATTTTTGCTTTGTTCAGGAGATGCTCTGTGTGATTATCTCTAAGGCTGGCAGGAAGCCAGTCTTCTGGCATTCTTTGAAGTCAGGAAGACTTTGGCCATCTTTATCAGGAGAAAGAGTATTTGACTGTTCCTTCTGCGTGATAACGATGTGATTTTTCTTTTCACTGAAAATTTGGGATGTCAATTCTGCAGCACTTCTATCCCCATCTACCTTCCCTAGTGAAGGACCAGAGCTGTGCTCCAGCTCAGAGTAATTGTGCCGCATATTTCAGTGAGATTAATTATCGCTCCAGCAAACTGCTGGAAAATGCTCTTCTGGTATCTCAGAATAAAATTCTGTACCATTCCCCCAGAGGAATTTTATACCTACCAATGGTCTGATCTAGTTATAACTGAGCTCATTAATCAAATCAGATCACATCAATACTTTTATTTTGTAAAAAATGAAGGCAGCAGCCGCACCTTCCCCTGTGTGCATCTCCTAAAACCTTCAATCCCTAGGAACAGAAAGTCAGGTTAAATCTTAACATGACTCACGTGCTCTTGCAGTTGGATTATTCATTGCAGGTGTAGTCACTGTACAAAAGCTTGCCTTGCCTCTCACTTCTGCAAGACCAGATTTTGAAATGGTAATAGTAGTATGTACATGCCAGAAATATTTTATCAGATATTTCAGATTTGTGAGGAAATTTCGTCTGTTATTCCTGATATTCCTGTATTTCCTAATTGTGTTTAATACTTTGAAGTTTTTGATCTTTTCATTGCATATCAAGGTTCAGAAAAAATAATTAGTAAACTCACATATGGTTTTAAATATTAGATCTGCAAACTCTACTAAAAGGAACAACAGACAAAGCAAGATCAGTGACTCTTGTACTTAATTAGTCTCCCATGGGTGTGATTTTATTCACAGATCAGTAGGATCTACCTAGACCTATTTGCATAGAACTACCATTATATATTTTCCTGTTAATTACAACCGTTTTTTGGATCAACTATAAACTTTGTACAATATATTCGTAAGATCAAGAAAGATACAAGATTTGGAAAAATTGTCATGGAATTCTCATTCAAAGAGCAATCATATTTCCCCGTTGCTATCCATGAAGTCACTACTCACCAAGTAGAAGTAAACAACCTGGCAATCCATCTGTATAAACAACTTCTTTGCAAGAAAACATACCTTCTGGCCACACAGCTTCTTTAAGATAGAAATCCTTTCTTAAAACCTGTATTAGACACTTTCTTACTCAAGTAGGACTCTTAAAGCATCTTTAAATCGTGAATGTATTGAAGTACAGTAATATAAAACTAGCAGGTGTGTTTTATTTCATACAGTTCAAGCCATTTTCAAGAGTAGGTGAGGGAGTATTTTATAAATATTAAAAGATTTATTTTTTAAGTGTTTGCTATCTTCTACCTCACATTATCTTACTGATTTCAATGTCAGAGTTCACAATCATAATTCCACTTCTATCAGGCATGGAGGAATGCATTTATTCCTTTGGCTTTGTGAAGAAGCCTCACAGCATCAGTCAGAGACACAGATTAAGTATATTTCATAGATACTCTTAAGAAGACATAATAAACCATCTTCCTCACAGTTTGCAGGGTTTTGTGAGTGCTTGCTGCCTCAGGCCCTTGTGCCCCCAGTTCCCAACTCTCTTGGAAATCCACCCTGAGATGTTCGTTTTGACTGAAAGCAGACTCCCCTATAGTGAGCCAGAAAAGAGGTGACAGAAAGTGATGCCATCTCTTGGCTATCTCTTATAGAGATTATCCCTCTTTTCCAGGTCACTGTGATGGGAATTGTGCATCTCCCTCACTGCTTATTGGATGTGTTTGAAAAAAAAAAAAAAAAAAAAAGTGCTCCATGTAGGGAAAGCAAAGAGAGCAATATGAGTATATGGGAAAGTCCTGGAAGTGTGGGGCCTCACCATTCTCATTCATGCCTGTAGGGATGGACCCCAACTTTGGTGACATGGTGCATTTCCATTGTCAAAAACACAGATCCTCTTCTAGCCTTGACTAATTAAAAGTCTTTGCAGGATCACATGAAGCATAGCATTTATATATAAGTAAAAAATCAGATTTCAGGCTGGATTAGAAAATGACTGGTTGAAACTGAATGTGCAGGAATGAGTTGTGTTTCTTGGCACAGTAGCTGAGCTCAGCATAGAAGGTGATGCTTCCATTGGTGGTTTTTATTTTTATTAATTGCATAAATGACAAAATAGGTTTGAGCTCATTTAATTCTGTTTTAAAACAGTTTGTATGATTAAACTACATGCAGATAATGATTGATTATCTGCTTTTATGGCTACTTTGTCAGTTAGAGAGTGATTTATTAGTCCATTTGCACTTACTTTTCTACCACAGGCTTGGAGAAATGGCTTCAGTTCTTATGGGTGGCACCCAGAATGGGTCTGAGTGCAGTAAGGATCCTTAAGGTCACTAGTCAGAACTGGAGAGTATGCTGCAGCTGTGCTTGCTCCTCCTTAGCCCTGTGTTTGAAGCACCATCTCTGCCAGATCCCTAGCTTTGCAGGATTATCCTCTGGGGCTGTCTTGGCTTGCTTTGCTAAGGCGAAGAGACTGTACTTGACATTTAGCAATGTGGGTATTGCTTGTCTTCATTTCCAGGGCCATTAATTGAGTCATGTATTTCTTCAGCATCTCCTCTTCACTTTTCATCCCCTTTATATTTTTTTCTGATCCACTTTGAAATATCAACGCAGTTTCTTCAAAAATCTTTTTTAAAAAAGAAATTAATAATTTCCACTCCTCAATTTTATTTTTTTTTTTTTCTCCAGACAGAATTTATTGAGGGGAATAGAAATGTTTACTTGGTTATATTCCCTTCCTTTCACTGGCTGCAGTGTGAAGTAAATATGTTTCATATGTGTCTTTGTGAAGCTTCTGAAGTATAGAGACAGTGATGTGCTGTTGGTCGTTCTAAATTATTTCTTTGTTGTTTAGTTTTTCACATGAATAAAAAACTATAACAAAGAATAAATCTCTGTAGCTATTACCTGAAATATCAGCTGAAATTTCTAGCTGTGGTCTGAGCATCACCAGGGAAGCACAAGCATAATTTATAAAGTGTCTTTGTAGTTTTTACTTTTTAATTCTACTGTTTTCACAGATTGATTTTTGTATCCTTTTCATCTGTGTCTTCTTGAAGACATCTGTGTTAAAATGCATAACTTAACGGGTTGCTACTTGCTTTCATGATACTAACTACCTTTCAGTCATGGAAGCTTTTTGTAAGGATGAGCCTTATACTGATGTCCAGTCATGATTTATAGTTATTTTATAGCATATTTCTTCTAAAGAATCTAAAGAAAGCATTAAAATACTAAAAATCAAAACCAAAGACTGCAAGTGCATCTTGTAGTCTAGTACACTCTGTGGCATTGCATACCATTCACCCAACTTGTAAATGTAACTCACTAACATGATAGGCATGTGTTTGTGCATGCACTTGTTCTATTTCTCAACAGTTCCAACAAAACACATTTCAGGATATTAATTACTGTAGTTCAGTATTTCTCTTAACTAGGGAATTTACTTTCTTAATATCTCTGTGCTAAATGACTTGGTCCATCATGTAAAATTAGTTTGCTGATAAAAACTTAAAAAGTTAAATGCAACTGTCTGACTAGAAAGCTATATATTTTCTTTCTGATGTCATACAACACTTTTGGCACAGACACATCTGACGTGTTTGTTGCTGTCACTGCAAGTATCTGGCAGGTTATCTAAAAAATAAATAAATAAATCAACATCAATTGCTAATGCTGAGAAGGTAGGAGATTGTAACAAAAAATATCACAGGTTTTGATTTTTAAAATGGATTTAATATACAGGGTTATAATAACAAAGCTCTCAAACACTATTCTAAGGTAAAGTCATATATGCTGTGACACAAACCCCAGGAATTTTGCTCAACATTATATTTTAAGGTGAAAAAGTGATTTTTAGATGCTGTACAAGCTAGCAGTGCTTTACATGTTTAGTTACAAGTTCTAGGTAGCACAGCTGACAACACATGGCTTTGTATGTCACATCTGGGTGGCCTTGGGAGCATGTGCAGGTTTGCAGAGTCCTATGTCCAAGCTGTTCAGCAGATCTGTGACAAAACCCAACCAACGCCTGAAGCATCACATAGCCCTTGGGAAGACTGTGAAAAACTGGTCACCATAAACAGCCTGCCCCTTCTAAATAGGGACCGAGAATGAATTCATAGCATAAAGAGAGCTAAGACAAAGGCCAAGGAGTGTGCAAGCCTCATTACGTGTTTGTTGAGGAAAGAGCTGGTTTAGGACTGCCCTGCAATTTCAGGCTTTTGTTTCTGGAAAAGTGTGGTTTCTCTGCAATTACCCCGATTTGGATTTGGCCTGCAGGATATAAATAGAAATGGTTAGATCAGAGCAAATTAAAATATCGAGTTTGTAGTACAGCAAAAGCTATAAACTCAGGAGCTAATTTGACAGCTCAATTGCAAGCAAAAAAGAAAGACATTTACGTCACAGGAAAACACTGGTTTTAGGTATGAACTGTTTCGATGCACATCAGTCCTCATCTCCCATATTTTGTGAAAGCTAGTGGCCTCCCCAAACCTCCTAAACATTCAGAATTTAAAGTTCTTTCTGAACAAGATTTTGAAAAAATTTTGTGTGATATTATTTCTTCTTGGAACAACTTTTCTCTGCCTGTGGAACAAGTGAGCTTTAAATCTCCTATTAAATCCCACCTCCTTCAGCTAACCTTTATGACCTTCCCTGTCTCTTTGCACCTGTTCTTGTGCCTAATCCTTAAATTGTTAATGTTGCATAAACATATAAGATATCATATATCTTATAACATATCATATCATATCTCATAATATCTGATAACCATTTATCTTTCAAAAGTTTGGGGTTTTTTTCCTGTGTTACCACTACCATAAGGTAAGGAAGAATTGTCATAAAAATGTTAAATTTTTAAACATAATTTGAACTTTACAAGGACAAGGAGATATTTAAATCAAGAGTTTTGCCTGGGCCTAGAGAAAAAAAAAAATATACACCTACCATTGTTCGTTGTATACCCTTATAACTGCACAAAATTTCAACGCAATTACTCTTGATTTGCACTCTGCTATAAAAAACAAGACTGTCACATTTTTCCTCAGGATATTGCTGAACCAAAGATTGCTGCTGTAGGCTGTATGAGCTCTCTAGGAACATGCCGCTGTATACCTGGCTTGTTCACATACACTTCTCTGGATCCATTCTTGGCCACTGTCAGGGAGAGGGAACTGGGCCAGAAGTGGTTTGATTTGGTACAGTTGCTTTTACAGCCTGAGATTGTCTCTTGAGGACTTAAGCTCATCCTATAAAATGAAGTAAAATTAAGGCAATGCACCTGTTGTTTAACAGTCATTGCTGATACTTTTGCAAGAACTGACATGATTTAGAAGACTTGTTTACATAGACAAAAGCCTGGAGATACTCTTTCAGTCTTATCTGACCTTCTACAGAAAACCCCACTAGATTTGATTCTAATCTCACTTACTTTGCAAATTAGAAGCAAAGTTCATGGAAATGAAAGGAATGCCATTGAACTGGCTCTTTAAATAGAATTGGGACAATAATACCATTTAACACAATTGACTTCCAAAACCTCTCTCTGGCCTAAATGTGAAGATAAGAGGAACTTGGGTTTTTGACTTTATTTGAGGTTTTAGCTTGAAATTACTCAGAATTTGGTATTTTATACTTACTTCTAATTCAGAATTTAGTGCAACCTAATTGCAGTCCTATAAAGATGTGCAAAATATAATGAGAAGCACAAAGGTGGATTTGACATGCAAACTAAGTTTCTCCAGCACTGTTAAAAGGCACAGATGCCATAGTTCATGGGCTTTAGCAGATTGCACAGAGCTTGGCAAAGTTTATGTAGCTTTGGTGAATGTCTGCTAGGAGCTGTAATCTGGGGACAATGTGGCTGCCAGAGCTCAATTTCCAATTTGTCCTGAGGCCTTCTTATGCTTATATATGCCCCACCTACAAATGTGCTTGACTAAAAGGCTAGTACTTATGAGTGACGTTCAGTCAGCATTTTCACACGATTAAGTTGCCAATTAAAAATGGGCTTGGTACTGAGTTTAGAAGTTAACTTAGATACTCCTAGCTTGGTCAGAGAGTTGCTTTCAGGGAGGGTGAGGCCAAGTCTGATTTTGTAGGAGATGTCACGCCTGCTTCGAGAGAGACGCCATGACTTGCTGCAGAGCTGGCATGGCCTCAGCCAGTGTGCTCTCTTCCTTTGGCCCTTTTCCCTGAATCAAAGCCAGAGGCAAAAGCACCACTGTGAGATATGAGAATGACTTTCATCCAACTAGTGGCTACAACTTTGCCCAGTGCCTCTTTGTTTACTGTGGTTTCATTCACATCCTCAATATTACTGCCGTACTTTGGGATACTCTAATACATATGATGGTTTCAGAAAAAATATGATTTCCATCATCAGTTTAGATTCTTTAAAATAATTACTCTGGGCATAGCCTAATAACATGTTGTTTCCACTGTAAGAGGACAACTGTATGTGCTTGGAATTTGATGACATACATTTCAGGAAAAAATATTTTAAATGTTTGAATATATTAATTATATATATTGTATACTAAGACAGAAGATAGAAGATACTACAAGGTAATATTTCCTCTAGATGATGTACAAACAGAGTAAAACAACAGCTGTTTGTCTTTGGAAATATATCTCTGGGGGGAGGTTTAGCAGGCAAATGCTGACCTTGGCGATTAAAACCATGAAAATATCTGGAAAAAAAAATTAATCAGATGTGGTGTTGCACATGGAAAATGCACACTTCAATATAGAAACAAGTTGATTATTGAAAGTATCTAATTATACATATGTTTATGACATTATTCACTTTGTGCAAATAATTGTTATAACTGAGTACAAACTAGGTGTTTGTCATTTACACATATGGTGTCAGATATTTGCTTATGTATTTGCACAGTAACATGTGAGAGGTTGCATCATAAAGGGTTAACTTCCTCATGACTTCCTCATGTTATAAACACAAAAATGGATAATCGTAAAACAGAGCACGATTATTTTAAACAATTGCAACAATTACTTTTGGTCTGTACTAATATTCTGAATTAGTCTGAATAATAATGGAGAAAATTACATTTCCCTATCACTGTCCAAATCAAATAGCAATACAAGTTCTCCCAGTAACACTCGTATAGATATCACTTGTCAACACCTCCTACTCAGTGTTCACTTCAAGGGCCTTATCTTCTGTACAAGATGAGACTTGATTCGTTTACATTTTCCCTTTTCAAAGCAACAAGTAGTAAAAGCCAGAAACTCCATGAGACCTATATTTTTCACATGTTCCCTTGTCACTGTCATTCATGCCCTTTTACTTAAGCTAGACATAATAAGCATATTTTCCAAAGGAAATAAATAACGGTCTGAAGAAACTCCCCACAGATTTGTTTCTAATCATCTCACTACCTTTGCTTTGCTTAGCAACATGCTCCAGAGCTTCTCAGTGGAAGTATTATGTTTTTTAATGGAGTCACAACATTTTCTCCATTATTGGTGCTTCTATGAATCAAAAAAACAATAGCATTAATTAGAATCAAATGTCAGCAGAGATATATTGGTAGCTATTCCAGCCTATAATTTTATTACTCTCATATGCTTATTTCTTTTTTCTCTAAAGATTACATGTTGTTATTATTAATGAAACTGTGGAAAAGCTCCAAACCATTGAGCCATAAAGTACCTCTTTGGCTTATGGGTGAACTTCTTTATCTTTTGTTTAAATAGGATTTTCATTTTGCATATCCGTCTGAAAGTTTGTTTGCCATTTTAAAATAATGCAGGCAGTTCATAGAGACAGAGAGCTAATAGCAGCCAAAAACATTCAGTGTCAGTTCATACACATTATCTGGTGTAGACTAAAAAAAATGAAAAAATATATGCACTGTAAAAGCATTGCTATGGTGAAGCAGAGTCCCTGCAGACCAGACTTCTCAGCTCTGAAGTTCATATTATGGTTGAAACAAAAACAAGGTCCTACAGTTTTTAATTTTTGAGAATGAAATCTGGGAGCTGAATTCTGCCTAGGCATTGCATTGTCTCTGTTCACCAGGAAACTACAGGAGGCTAATGCACCTCATCAAATGCAAGTTCTTCATTTAGCATCTATTGACAGGTGTCTCTGAAGACACTGTGCCTGTGGTGTCACTCGGCACAAACGCTTTACCTGTCTTCTTCAGCACAGCAGGATTTTAAGTTAATTTTAGAAGGCTGCATTAACCACTCCTTCATGCAGCGTATTTCCCCCTTCCATCAATATTTGTGATTCTCTTTCTTCAGTCAATCCCACTCCATGAAACACATTCACTGACCTATGTCATCACATATATTGATTTTTGCACACAACGGTGTATCAAAGCTGTACTGGATGAATATTTTATTGTTTTGCAAGACCACATAATGATGGCTCAGAGACATATCCCAATTAGTAATGATCCTGAAAGTGCCTCATACTTCAATTTTTTTATTTTTAAAAGACGTAAAATAGGAACCTCAGTCTTATAAACCATCCCACACCAGCTACAGATTATTGGCTCACTCCAAAGGAGCGCCAGTTGTAATCCTTCCATGTATAACAAATCACACAAACTTAACTACCAACTTTCGTTTTGAAAATGTATTAGCAGGCCTGGAAATGAATAATTATAGAGCAAAAGCAGACCACAATGGATTTAAGGTAATACAGGATGACAGTGATATACTTTCAGTGATTAAATATCCTGATAAAACTACTGAATTCTTTTTGTAAAAGATGAAGAGTGCCAGGGACTTAATAACCACTTGGGATCTACTTGACATTCAAAAGGCTGACACATTTGAGCAAATAGTTGTCCTCATTGTCTCTGGTCTGACTAAATGGTGATAAAATGATTATCCCAGAGTTGACTTTCATAATACAAAGCTATGAAAGACCTTTGCAGGTTCACTGAGGCCAGATACTTGCAAGCAAAACGTCAGAGATGTCCTTTACCCAAAGTTATCAAGTTCCCATCTCTTAATAATTAGATGTGTTGCTCACTGTCCTTTAATTATAACCTCAGTGACACTGCAGAAAACTGATCCCTTCTTTGTTTACATTGCTTTAATTCATTGAAAAGTAGTACACCATTGGGTGGAACATGCACAGGTTCCTGTCCTTCAGTTACTGCAATAAACCTGTCCTATTAATTACTGTAACAAGATGTAGTTAAATTGTGTATTACAAGACAAGGTTTTCAGCTATAACTTGTGGGAATGGTGTATGCTCAGCAACTGGGATATTTTTGTAATAGAACACTGATGCAGTATAATACAGCCTTGTAAAAAGTACAAACAAGACAAAAGAATGACCATTTATTCATAGAATCCTAGAATAGTTAGGGTTGGAAAGGACCTAATGGTCATCTAGTTCCAACCCTCTGCCATTTGTTCTTAATATTAGATAATTTCTTCACAAATTGATGAAGTTTTTTACAAGACAAAGCCAGAAAAATGTTCTTGATCCCAGATATTAAATTGTCATCATTAAAGGGAAACTGCTTTTCCAGGTGAGAGGAAGATGTTGCTCAGAGGATGTCCATCAGAAAAATAGGCATGACAGACCCTGAAGAACTTCAGTTTAATGGGCTAACATTAGGGAAAAACAAAATTTAGAATGTATAAGCAATTTGATTTTCCAACAAAAAAATTCCTATGGAAAGAAATGTTTCTGATTTCAGTGAGGCTTGCTTGGTAAGTGTGCTATATCCCAAGAGCTTTACTGTCCTGGAGTAGCAGACTTACAGACTTCAGGAACACAACAGAAATGACATAGAACCTGACAACTGCGAGATGCATCAGAGTGACCAGAAGAGGACAGAGGGAAAGATTTTTCACTTTTGGTTTCTATGACTTAGATTTATTTCTGGAATCCTTCTAAAACAAAAAATTCAGTGACCTGCCATGTCATCCAGTCAGTATCATTTTGTTTTGAATTTCCCTTTTGTTTTTATTTTTACTATCCAAGCTGGATCTGAGAAGGAAGGAAGTTGCCATCCCACTATTAACTTTTTTATACAAACAGCCACATAAAGTGCGATCACCTATTTCCCTGCTTTCCAAAGCCCCTTCCTGAATCATTCTTGCTGTCTTTCTTTTCTATGGGTCCATTTTCCTTACTATGTTAAACTCAAGCTCCTTCAGTCCTAACATGATTTAACCATCCATTTGCAGGCCTGGTTCCCTTGAATGTCCTTCCACACACTTCTGTTTTACTCAATCACCTCTCTTCTAATTGATTACTTCCTCTTTTCGTGCCACTTGTTACTGGAAAGATCTCTTACTCTTTTCCACCACACTTCTCCATGCAGAGAGAAAGGCTCATTTTGCCTTCAGATGGTACTCTCACCTTTCCCTCTATCCCAAAAGTCACTCATTTCTCATAACCTAGTGCTTTCCTTGGCCACTGCCTTGTAACTTTTCAAGGATAATGAAACACCCTTCTTGCTTGGAAAAGAGGCCTTGACATTATAACTTTTGGGAGGACATTTTTTTTTGATGGGTGATACACAACACAAAATACTTTGTTGCTGGGGTTCATTTTGATGACAGTTTATTTTGAGGCAGTGCACTATATTAGAGCTGGTCCACTGTTTTATTTCCTTCAATTTTGACATGACTAAAGACCACAGAAAATGGTGAGGTAATATATTAATATAGAAGATATTAATTAGAATTTTTATATCTACATATTCTCCTTTTTTTTTTCCTTTTTTTCCAGAGAGTGAAATACCTGCATCGGGTACAACTTTGCATTAATCTGTCACACTGTGTCAAGTTGTAAAGAGTTATTGGTGAAGCCAAAACAGAGGCTGTTTTCTGAACTGCACAAAACACTTAGTCTAGGATTAAAATCAGAAAGTAAAACTACTGCTGGATAAGTGTATGACATGCAAACAGAACCACCTATATCTCAGAGGTTCTTTCATTCGTTTTTGTGTTTCATGCTATAATAAGGGTTGCTGCTATACAAGTCTTCATGCAAGTTGAAGTCAGTTACAACCTTCAAAATAAAGATACTCATAAGTTTTGCTGTTACTTTTTCATTCTTTCTTGTAATTTATGCTATTCATTGTAAACAAGCTGGGTCTTAACTTAAGATTTCTTTATAGTAGGATAGTATGAGCAAACTACTAGAAAAAAAAAGGCATGTTAAGGAAGTGACTCTACCAAAGTGTGGTTTTTTGGTGCAGTGAACAGCCCTTCCCCTCTGGCACCTCCCCAGAAGGTTAATACACTATCTCATCCCACTTATTGCCCTCTGGAGCAGTCAGGAGTCTGATTAGTCCAGTCAGATTTCTTTTATACTTCCTACCAGGTCATCTGGGGACCCATGCAATGTGGCCCAGTGACAGAAGAATGGCTAAGAAAGGAACTGCTGTTGATTGCATAGCAAAGTGTTGGAAAGCCCAACTGACATGTAGTTATGTAGTTCACATATTCCACTAGGACTGAACAGATGTACTGGTCTGTTTGCTACTGTTGATTTTTAGTCACTGTTATCAAGACAAAGACTTCTCTCTTCCTCAAAGAAAGCAAGAAGCAAAGGAGGCATAAGCACTTTGCTTTCGCTTATGCAAGCGTCACAACTTTCCTGTTGACATCTGTGTGTTTTGCCATCTAGATTCACATTTCCTTTACAAACACACCAATAAACCACTTATATTATTTAGAAAATATCCACATAGTTTATACCCTTTTCCATCCCAAATCTCCTGAAAAAAATAGGAAATCCTCAGACCAGAAATATGAGGTTAATCATGAGTTTAAAACTACTATCAATTTTTCAGTCTGTCTGAGCACTCTTCTTAAACTTCCCTGTCTGATCTTTCCCCTTACAGCTGAGGATATTTTTCACCTGCCAGATAAGTAAAACAGATCCACCAGAATGGTGTCTCACTGAAGTCTGCCAATGGCATACACAATTTTTTTAATTTAGCATAAATTGCGCAGTAACAGACATAGCAGAGAAGAGTGAAAGACTGGTAAAAGACAGCCTGGAGAAGAGAAGGCTCCAGGGAGAGCTTATAGCAGCCTTCCAATACCTAAAGGGGGCCTATGAGAAAGCTGGGTAGGGACTTTTTACAAGGGCGTGTAGAGATAGGGCAAGGGGGAATGGCTTTAAACTGACAGATGACAGATTTAAATTAGATCTAAAGAAGAAATTCTTTACTGTGACACTGATGAGACACTGGAACAGGTTGCCCAGAGAAGTTGCAGATGGATGTCCCATCCCTGGCAGTGTTCAAGGCCAGGCTGGATGGGGCTTTGAACAGCCTAGTCTAGTGGAAGGTGTCCCTGCCCATGTCAGGGGCATTGGAACTAAATAATATTTAAAATCCCTTCCAACCCAAACCATACCATGATACATAACTGTCATATATCGTGATTCAGACCCTGCTCAGTTACAGAGTATATTTCACTAGATTTTCAAGCAAGCTAATGATGTAAAATAAGTCATATAAAAATTAGCAATACTACCTGTATTACAGGTCAGATTTGTCTTCCTAGTCCTTATTACATACTTTGTGCATTTCTTTTCAGTTTTAAATAGATAAGTATATGGTTTTAAGTAGATTATGACTTTTAAAAATATTTCTTAGCACCTAATTTCACTAATGGTGGAAGATAATCCCATACTGTATTTTCATAGCAATGTTGAAATCTCTTAAGTATTTTATGCCATAATGGAAGACTTGGTAAAAATATAGCTGTGTATATAAGCTACTAAATGTTGTACTAGTATTTTTTGTTTTACTTCTAGCTACAATCATGTCATATTAATTCATATTTTATTTATATTCTGACAGATTTGCTGCAGTGTTCTTTGGGAACTGATCTTGAGAGAGAAGCTCTTAGTTATTGGGTATGTGAGCAAAAAGCACAGAGGCATTATGCAAAATATTCATGATGATCAGTTAATAAACAAAGTACACAAAAGAACTGATGGGCCAGAGCAAGTTGAGAGATAAAACATGATACTCAGTGAAAAATTATTAAAGCAGGTGTCCTGGGTTCGGCAGCAGCAGTCGTTTTTCTCCTTTTTGGTAGCTGGTGTGGAGCTGTGGTTTTTTTTGACTTTCGGCTTGTGAGCAGTGTTGATAACACCAATGTTTTGGTTACTGCTTAGTACATTTTGGTCAGGCCAAGGACTTTCTGAGTCTCATGCTCTGCCAGGGAGGAGGGTAAGCTGGGAGGGAGCAGAGACGGGGCATCTGATCCAGATTGACCAAAGAGGTATTCCATAACATAGCACGTCATGCCTGGAAGGTAAAAGAACTGGGGGCAGGAACCCGGAAGAGGAGAGTTCACAGCTCGGTTGCTGGGTGGTGGGCATTTGTATCCTCTTCCCCTGTATTTTCCCTGGTCATTATTGTTATTGGTGCAATAGTGATTTGTGTTATACCTTGGTTCCTGGACTGTTCTTATCTCAACCCATGGGAGTTGCATTCTGTTGATTCTTCTCCCCATTTCCCCCCCCCTTTTGGAGTTGGGGGGAAGAAGGAGGGGGAAGTGAGTGAACAAAATTGCTTGTTTTACGGCTTAAACCACGACAGTTCTTTTAGGAGGGGGAAGTGAGTGAACAAACTGCTTGGCTAATTTACGGCTTAAACCAAGACAGGAGGGCAAGTGACTAGTGGTACTTCTTCCAAGCATTGCAACAGACTGATTATTTGCAATTTGAGAAGTTCATGAGCACCATGTGTTCTGTGAACCTTTCATAAACTTCTCTAGTTTGTCTTTCAACTAGTGTGAACTTTAACTTTCACAAATTCCTTTCGTAAACAGCACTTAGCCTTAATATGTGCTGCATGAAAAAATCACCTCATTTTGTTTATTTTGAACTAGCCACCTATAGATTCATCTGTCACTACTTCTGCTACTGAGAGACACAATGAACAAGTGTAGCCTATTCAACCTTCCCATGCCACTCCTCATTTTTTATGAATTTATCATACATCCCCTCAATTGTCTGTTTTCCAAGCTGCAGTTTCCTAGCCTGTGTAATTGTTCCATGAAAGTCATACGTACATTTGATTATACTTATTACTCTTCTGCGGACCTGCTACAGCTCTTCCATGTATTTTTTTGAGGTGGGAGAATCAGGGCTGCATAGAACATACATTACATAGGGACAAAGCAGCATTCTGATAATCAGAAGAAATATATCTCATTTACCAAAACATTTAATTCTCTCCATTTCCTATTACAAGACATGATTTTAAGTTCAAGATTGACTAAGGAATACTGCTTTTGGCACAGCAAATTCAAGTTTGTTTTTAAGTGATGCAGCTCCAGGCTAGCATACGTTTGCAAGGAAAGTTTGATTACGCTGAAACCAGACAACATAGATCCAGTTCTACCTTTGAATGTTTAGATAATAATAAGTCATGCTAATAGAGGCTGTCTAGAACAGTTCGGCTCTAGCTCACTGAAGAGTTTATTATAAAATATGTTAAACAGGGATATAGACACAAGTGAGTCATAGATGTTAATTGACCAGAGCAATCCAATGCAAGTGAGATATGTCTTCCTAAAGGTGTCCATGCTTTGATGACAGCCCAGCTGGGACCACTTGTCACATGGTATAAAAGAGCAAGGCAAAAGAGCACACCCTGAAAAAGGACACCAGCCTTGTCCCTTTCCCATATTCTGGTACAATTTATGAATGTAGACAGGGAGTAAACTGGCCTGAATCAGCTCTTTCTGTATTTAAGTGATAGGAGAATTTTAGTCCATTTCTTATTGGTCTTCATATAGCACAACTACAATTGTAACTCACAGCCATATTTTATCCTTTTGCTATGCTAGAATGATATTTATAGTTCAGGTTTTTATTTAAGGAACAGAGATTTTTCCTATAAGTTACAACATTCTTTTAAACTAAATATTTCATCAGGTTATTTTAAACATGGTATTTAATCAATTTAGTCAGTGCATTCCTGTCATAGTATTATATGAACCATTCAGCAGCACAGAAAAATTTCAACAGATAAGTACATCTTTCTTGAATAAAACCATTTTTTACTTATATTTTTAAGGGTGTTTTTACTTTAGACAATACTGTGTTTCTTGGATTTCTTACCGGATTGTTTTGAAAATTTAAGCTATGGTAAGTAGGGGGTTTTTTTTACCATTTTCCCTTAATTATGAATAAATTGTGTTTACATAGGAAGCTTTAAAATTCATTCAGGGAGTCCAAAGTAAATACATATTTTATGTACTTATTTATTTAAATTAATATTCTATACATTACTTAGAAAATCAAAGCTATGAGAAAAATGTTGTCAGTTCAATATTATTATGGAAAATTTGAATAGCATAATGTAAAGATGCTTGAGGTTCCCATTTCCTATCATATGAATAATTTGGAGTACTTGTGTCTTATCATGCTTTGCATTCAGCAAGAAATTACTTAAACAACACAATAGAAGCTTGAATCTCCTTATTTTGGACCTGTGAATTAACCAGACACAACAGTCTCAGTGTAAGAATCCATATCCTATGACTAAGAAAATGTTACCAAAATTACACATTTCTTCAAAAATAGCTAGGGCTGACTACCAAGTTTTCTCCCAATAAAAGTTAGTGAAAAATTACTGAAAGACTCTTGAAATCACTCTGAAAATCCAGAATAAATTGTCAGTCAGTACTTTTACAGGTGTGATGGAGATTTATACATCTTCTACACCTTCCTTGCTGAACAGGTTTGAGCTGCTATGAGTACTCCACCCATGCATGTATGAAAGATTAGCAATGAAAAGTATTGCTGAAAAATGTAAGCTAGGAATGAATTAGTAAGTGTATGTCATGCAAGTCTGTTTTACTTCGGGTGGAAACCAGGGAAAATACTCAGCACTGAATCAGCAAAAAAAGTACTGAATTTTTCCCATGTGCTTTGAGGATGGGCTTAGTATTGTACAAAGTTCTGTAGATACTTTCACTTCTCTCAGGCATGTCTGGTCTTCCAAGGTAGACATACATTTGACTTAATAGAGTCAGGATTATGTTTACTTCCCAACTTGCATATGTTACATCTGTTTAGAGGAACGTAAATAACACTGCAGTAAGAGTTGCTGCTGAATGTGTTGCAAGCAGATTTTGCAAGATAGGTGAATCATGCTGGAAAAGCTGGTGATAAAGACAGGACCTACGCACAGGGTTGTTCCTGGGGAAGAGCTGATAATAGTTGCCAGCTGCACGTGACACATGGGATCAACAGAGGCCCCTTCTACGTGCTGCAAAACCGGAGACATCACCATGAGCAGACAGGCTGAGAGGGGCTAAAAGGGTGAGTGAGAGTTTACTCAGCACATGTGACTTGATAGGTCTGGACAGGCTGTCAATGAATCCTTCAAACCTGTAACTTCCTAGTTAAAGAATGAACAAATTGTGATGAATGTATGGGAGGTACCATGTTGAAATCACACATCTTTTCTTTGCAATCAATGCAGTGCAGTCTGGCCCAGGAAAGGGCTAACCATAATCCAGTTTTATCTAGGGGATGACTAGACACCATCTTTTGAAGTTACCCAGCTGTGTATAATATGTGGGCCAGTAGGTTATTTACAATTAAATCTGTAGCACAGAAGCACAGCAGTAATTATGTGATACACTGATACTGAACATAGGGCCCAATGCCAAAGTTACATTTCACACAGTCCATCTATGATCACCCAATAGCAGGAACGTGAGTGAGGCCAACACTGTGACAGAAGAATTTAAGAGAAGAGCTGAAGTGAGGCAGTAAAAGAGCTTCTTCAAAGTTCTGTAGCCTGCAGTGTATCCCACATTTACGCATCCCTGTTCTGTGTCACAGCTGAGGTGACAACATTTGGTCTCTACTGAAAGTAAACCAGAGCTCATCAGGTTTTTGAACTGTTCTACCCCATGAAGTTGGCTTGTGGGAAACCAATTTTTTTAACAAGAGCTAATGATTTAATGATGTCTTTTATTTATAAAATTAAAATGTTGTTCCATAAAATATTTAAGTTTATTGTGCCTTTTTTGTTTTCCTCTATTACACTACAGTGAGCAATGATAACCTGTCTTACTCTGCTATTACTTCCTCAAGAAGGGATAACTTTAGGTAAATTATAAGATTCCTACACTCAGCAATCACAGCGATTTATATGAAACTAAATAGAAGACCTTTCCTGCCTTCTGGTTGATATAGCTAGTGCACAATCTGTAATAAAGCTTTTAGTCAAATGAAGCTCAACTTGCCCTCTCATTAGATAAGAGCACTTGATCATTTACTCTTTCTTTACTTTGAGATCTGTGTTGACTAAACCCTAGAGACTCCATGGGCACTGGGCCCTTTGTTCTGTTCTTTTATTTCGGGTCTCCATGAAAGTACCTCCCACATCAGGACATGTTCCATCAACAGAGAACTCTGCACAGCAAGGCACTGGGACTTGACTCTGCAGAAGTGCAATCTGTGTGTGTTTGGCTGCTGTCTTCAGCAGAGTTAGGAACAGTTCCTAACCACCAGGAGTAGGGTCATGTAACACAACTTATGTAAAAGGTGCTAATGTTCATTTTATGCCATTTTACACAATTTTACTAGCAATAGACCACACAGGCCTTAAATTCAATGCCAAATCTTCCTGTAGCATGTAAGGACAACTATGTGAGGATCCTGAATAACCAGGAAGCATCCTAAACTGATTACTCAGTGTTATTCAGAAAGCAAATTTTGCAGTTAATCCATGGCTGTAAAGAGGATTGAGAAGCCATTTATTTGCTATTTGAATCTCCTATTCAGTTTAGATGCTTAAATCAGTCCTTTCTTGTAAAACATGGGAATATAGAGTTTAATCCAGCTGTCTATACTACTCAGGCTGTAGTACTTACTCTATTTATGTGGCATATGCATTTAAATCCATCTTCTGCTTCCTCTCCACCCTGCTCATGGGAGTGCCCAAAGTTGTTAGGCGTTAACTGTCTGCAGAGAGAAGGTTGGAGTAGCCTGTCGGTTTTCCAACAGGCTGGGAGCTGGGAGACTCAGCTTTGAATCCCAGTTGCAAACACAACGTAACATATATAATGTTTGCTGGTAAATGGACACTACCCACTCCTCCTCCAAATCCGTGTTTTGTGTGCCAAGAAATCTCTTATCGAGATCTTAAATAGGACCTCCCAGAACTGCCCCACGGTTTCCTGGTGCTGGTTCTTTCACTAATAACTTGCTTTTCCATATTCAGCCTAGCTTTCCTCAAACCTCAGTGACAGTAATGGGAAAGTAAACAAGTTTTCGTCACATATATTGTTAAATTTGAAACACTGTAGATTAAATTCTTTAAAAATATTGCCCTAAACATGATCATTTATTTTTCCTGAGTAATTTCTAGCACCCTGTAGCTATCAAGGCTCACAAACTGCTGGATAAACACAGGCTTCAGCTGGAGTGCTTACAGTGTAATCTGAACCATGGTGTGGCTAAACAATTTGGAGAAAAAAAAGCAAAGGCACATCTACATGGTTTCTGCTATTTGAATTAGCACTTTGGGCCCAATGGAAGGTAGTGAGCAAGAGAAGAGAAAGGGAAGGACAATGACAACAATAAAAATGTGCTCCTATTGGTTTTTTGCTAGCTCTCTCACAGCTCATTGTGACCTAGTGCTTCTAAAAGTTTGAAACCTCTGAATCTCCTTTTGTTTCCTGTTCTTCATGTCTTTATGGGCAGGTGGATCTCTCCTTAGAGGAAAAGCCTTGCACTGATTACAGCCCATGTGTCAGCTGAGACACTATCCAGGACTTCTGAAATTACTGTCTAAACCCTAGGGAGCTTCCTTTGGAGAGAAGATTCTTCCAGCGTGCCTCCCCATACCTCCAGGAGAACTTAGACTTGCCCTTAGCAATTCATATATGCAGAATGTATGGAAATATGTGCCTTTTTAACCTTATGCCCTCCAGTGCATGATGTAATGAATGCCATAAGGGGGATGGATTTATCTACATTGAAACTTGGAATTGACTATGAAGGGCAGATTTCACTTGGGCCAAGCCACATGAACTGCCTCTGCTGTCTCTATCTTATCTAGAAAGCAGCTTAGTTTGCTCTTCTCTATTTCTATGGAAAACAGAAACAGAAGTGGATGAATGTGTAGAAGAGAAGGGAGTAAAGAAGTCTGGGAAAGAAACTAATGGATTGCTGAAGGTAGATTTCTTATGTTTCAGGTGTGTCCTTACAATGATCTCTATGAGGCCTGCAGGATACAGCTGCTCAAATAAAACAAACACTAAGATTCACTGATGTTTCTAAGCTCAGACTGGGTTGTTATTAGAGTGAGAGGGAGGAGAACAAGCTTATATTTTTTATTAATGAGATTACATATAGCAAATCTGCATTTGTGAATTGATCCAAGTGTCAGTAAAACTTTTTTTCTGATTGAAATATGGAGTGCCTTAGGAAGAATTTATTTTTGTTGTCTCCTCTTTCTGTCTGTTGATCAGTTATTTATTAATAAATTTTAAACATCTACAGATATTTAGTCCTATTTCGTATGTTTTTATGGTCAGTTTTCTTCAGCTGAATCTGGAATTGATATGCTTGGTATTAATGCTTTTAGGTAAAGATTTGCATCCTGGTTACACTGGAAGGTTACTTACACCTTGTCGTGGTTTAAGCCATAAATCAGCCACGCAGTTTGTTCACTCACTTCCCCCTTTTTCTTCCCTCTGCTCCTGG